>CABFOW010000237.1:162837-213948 GCA_902141385.1 Timema californicum
TAATAATAATAATAATAATAATAATAATAATAATAATATTAGCTTAGAAAGGTTTGGATTAAGATATTATTTCTTCTCAAATATATATCAAAGCATTTGCTTAGGATTGGCGAATGGTATAACTCCTTTAGGCGCAATTTGCTTCAGATGATGAAAAATCAACTTTGAGAGAATGTGTTTCGAGTCAAGATCATGATGGAATTAGTTCATAAAATTTGTAATATTGCAAAGATGCTGAACTACGATTGATTTAAAATGTATTCCCAGAGAATAATAAGCATTTTGTAGTCAAAATTCCTTTTGTAATTTTTACAATGTTTCACGTTTTTAATCAACTCATTTTATATGCTTTTGATTTGAGAACTCCACATGTTTTTTAAACCACACGTGGACAAGAAATGTTGCTTTGATTTCATTAACTAGAATTTTACTACCACCCAAGGATAGTATAATAAACCGATAGGACAGTTTTTAGACAAATGAGATAAATAAAACATTTTGTTATAACATTTGAAATGAAATATAAATATTGTTTTTACATCGAACCAACAACCAATATAGTAAAAAATTGTTTCTCGTTTGTATTTTCGAACTTTTCCAAGAGGCTTGTTAATAAAATAAATAAAACCTTGATATTTAATTTATAAAATAGTACTAATATTTACCTCAAAATAAAATAAAGCATGTGGGTTATTTATCTAAGCTCTACCACAGTAAATTTTTGTTTCACTGTTTTTAAATAATTATAAACCACAAACAATTATTAATATTATATTAAAAGTTAATTTGATAAAAAAATATATTTAATTAAAATAACCAAATAGTATAATATAAATTAAATTATTTGATTGTATCAAATATTTTAAATTACCATTAAATATTAGCTAGTTGTAATATTTTGAACTATAATTCTTGATATTTTTTGCTAATTTAGATACGTACAAATTAATCTTGTAGCATTTTTTTAATCAATTTTATAGTATTTAAATACACGTATAGTTTATAAACAACGTTACTTCCATGAGGTAAGGATAAAAGAATAACTATAAAAAAAGTGTACCTACATATTCAGGGAGGGAGAGATAGTGGGATGCAATTCAGAAAGAAAACTCAATCACACCAAGCTGAGATTCAAACCTTGACCCCTCCGTCTTAGGCAAATCAAATAAGATAAGTTGTACCCCTTTATTCCTATATCTTGCTGTGCATGGAAAAGAAGAAAACAAATTATTTAAAAATTCGTTATTTTTCTCAGATTATAGTGATACCTGGTTGATAATATGTCATAGTACAACAATTTATTTTTATAGTAGTCACATCAGTGATTGCATGGTTTAAGGCGTCACTATCACAGTATACTGAACTACCAATGAAGGAGATATCAAGGTTTGAATCTCGTCTGGATGTACGTAGAATGACTTTTCTTACATATTTTTCCACTCTACCTCCACAAAAATGTGGAAACACTTCATATAAAATTTAATCTTCCTCATCCTTATTTTTACTCATCAATTTTTTTATCTTCTCCCAAACTTTCACGGAACACCTGCTATGGCACACAGGTTTTAAAAAACTGTGCCTTAAATCATGTGACCACTGAGGTTTGTGCTATTTACATTCTGGATCTATATACTCGTATTTATCAACATGGCTTACTACATGTTAAGGCTATACGCATTTGGTTTTTAATAATTACTATAATGGCGTAGGGATGAGGGAGGAAGCATTTTAGAGGTAATAAACCCGTATTTGCATGAAAGGATAGTGGTGAATCATCTAGGAAAAACCACCCTCATTAGGCCTGACTGGGATTCAAACCCTGATATATTCATCGTCAGCAGGCCAGTCTAACACGTTAGTGACACCTTAGAGTCTTAGACCATTTGGCCAATGAAGTAGTTGGTTTTATATTCACTGTTCAGTTGAAGTCTTGTGAATTTCTTTTAAAAAAACTACCCGGTATACCGTATTATTATTTTAGACGGAATATTCTATAGTTGAGGCAAGGTATAGGTCATGAATAATATCGAATTAAAAAAAAGACCTTCTTCAAACTTATTTGTATTAGAGAAAATCTCACTTCAGTTCTCAATCTAAGTTGAGGCTTTCTCTCTTTCGTTCGTTGAAAAAAGTGAGACGTAAATTTGAAACAGTGGCAAGTATTCATGTAATGAGTAGATGGGGGTGGTGGCTACATCGTTTTACTTTTGTTCGGTGGAGTGCGTTGCTTAAGACGCTTGGAACTATTTATTTTATATTTTTTTTAAGATGCATATTTTTGTTTTGTTTGTTAGAAACCTCTTCTCTCCCTGATTACATATATAGCTGAGAGGAGTAGTTAGTGTGCTTTGTAGCGTAAGAGGTCCAAGGAGCTATGAAAATGGTTATTAAGATCAGGATTTAGCTCTGAAAAGAATTTTTATTCTTTTGGAAATCGAGAAGTAGAATTTGATATGTTCTGCTGCAGAAGAAAATGAAAGATAAAGAGAAGAATTATTTTATAACTTTTGGGAACTACTTCCATCTAAGGTAAAAGATGAATAAACAATTAATATTTTATTGTGTCATTTGTGGGACAAAGGAATCACTGTTAATAATAAATGTACCATAAATAACTACATATAAAGTATTTTGTTATTGTTTTGTTAACCTAATTGCGTTAGTTAATATAAATAATGAAGAAGCAATGCTCAATTTTCAGTAACTTAAACATTGCGTTCCAAGACTTTCATATTGTGACAGATGAGTTCATAGTTTGCTTATTTCTGCACTAACTTTAACTTCCTGGAACCAAACAATGACACACAGACTATAGCACTGGTTACTGACATACACATAATAATACTAAGCGAAATCAAAAATCCACCTAACAACTTTTCTAATGGTTGTATCTTCACTTCCCTATAAGCCATCCTTCCAGTCGAATAAAGGAATTATTTTGTATTGATTTTATTTTGTGATATTAATTAATAATGTTTCATTCACGTCGTAAAATTATTTTGTATTGTTTTTATATTGTGATATTTATTAATGTATGATTATTTATTGATGTTATATTACGATATTACTTTATGTTCCATATCCATCATGTTATGCTTTTCTATTAATTTTATATAAAGATATTTCTTAATATTCTTTTCTCATTGGAGTAGTTTTTCAAATACAGTTCGTATAACACTAGTTATTCCAATTCATGACGGGGATATCTTCATTTAAATCAGAGTAGGCCAATTTTAAATTAGAAGTAGAGTACAATCTCGATGGACCGAGGTTCAATATAGTTCAAATAAAGTATATTTCCAGTGCTCGATCACTTACTTAGGAATAAATATGTGTGACTACACGGCAAAACGATGACCACAAGCCAAATAATTAAATAGAAAACACTTGGTAGTTTTTTTACTTTTTTAAATTATAAAAATACGTAGATTTCTTATGTTTACGAAACTGTGTGTGTTTCATCATTTTAAAAATAGGTATTTATTGGTTCGTACACTTAAACAAAAATAAATATTTTAATTTTTTTCTGACAACTTCATGTAGTTCAAGTTATTAATATTTCTATATGAGCATGGACCCATTAAATTCGAACTATAGAGAATCTACTTTGGTCTTTGGGTTCTTTGCTTTGGGTGCACGTCGTCCTAATTCCCGTCCAGGCTATCTGTGTAATTATGATAATGGGGTGGAAAGGAGGAAAGTACAATCTATAATAAATATATATCCACTTGCTGAGAGAGTGTGTGGAATACCATCTAGCAAAAAAAAAAACCTTTATACACTCATTTAAAATTTGAGACCCAACTGGTAAACTAGAACAAACACGTATAATTCCTTAGCCCGCGTGCCTATCTTTGAGGGTTAAATTATTTAACCACTATTTATGCTCTTATTTTTAGAGGTAACCCACTTTTGACCACAAACAATAATTGGAATTTTCTAACAACTTGCACTATATAAATGAATATTACTCGTTTCATTAATTAAATAATTTATTTAGAAATGTATCTTAGTTTTTCAATATTACTTCCTTATCGGGTTTTATTATAACTTCTCTCTTAACATTATTAATTAAAGTAGACTTTAGTAGTTTTAGGGTAAAGTTCTCGCCTCATGACCCGATATTTGTAGGCTCAAACCCAGCCCAGGTTGACGGATCTTTATTAAGCAATAAAAATCCGTAACACAACTTCCTTCGGAGGGTAAGTAAAGCCGTTGGTTTTATGTTAATTCTGTCATATATAAGAACTCTGGCAAGTGTAAGAAAACACACCTCTCGGCAAAATTGGTAGGCCCTTCTACTCTCACTTATGGAATATTTTTGTGCTAATATAATCAGTCAGTTTAGAAAGTGCACGCTAACACCTATAATAAATACTAATTTAACGTATTAATAATGTAAATTCAATTATAATAGATTTATTTCTATCAATGTGGCAACGTGAGTCTCCAGTTTTCAAGTAACGTGCTTCCTATGAAACTAATACTGTAGATATTCGTAAGATTTTATTAAAAGAACTAGTTAGAACTTTTCTATATTATTTCATCTAAGCTAATCATAGATCAAAATATCTTCTAAACGCACACCAGCTGGTTTGGGGACAATATTAAGTTCATAGAACAGGGATAGTGAATCTATGGCACGCAAACTTGAAAAAATAAAAATTTTACATCCAATAAAAAATTTCGCAACATGGTATTTTTTTAAGTCAATATTTCGATAGCATTGTCATTAAATGTCATGTAACAAAAGAAATTTGTGAATTAAATGATTATAAATTTTCTTGTTTGCTATTGAAGACAAGCTATGAACCGAATATAAATATATTGGCTAGCTAAATACAACATATTTCAAACTGTAATGGAAAAGATTATGTAATTTTTTGATTATAACATTTATATATAAATATGTGTGAATTTTTTTAACCCGTTTAAGATGCTACTTTCAATGTTTTTTACTAAATTTAATGACATTAATATTGTTCAAAATACTCACTTTGACAATTTAATATATTTTTACCACTTTAATAAAATCTAGCATTATTAAAATATTTACCATTTTATTTGAGTTTATTGCACTTCACAATATTCATCAATTACTTTTGATTTTTAAATAATCATTTTAAAAAAAGTAAATAAGAGGTAACACAATGTATTAGTCCAAATTTAGCTTGTCTGCTGGCATGAAAACACTTTACATCCTTGGCCAAAGATTCTAGTTTGCCTGTGATGGGGAGTTGAGGTTTAAAATCCTAGCCAAATGTATTGAGGTTTAGCTTAACTCGGTGGTTTATTCTCCTCCACCACACAAACAATAGTATTCATACTCTAAATTCTACCATCCACATTCCTATCTCATTACTGTAATTAATTCAGATTGACTAATCACTTGATCAGATATAATAGGGTTCTGGCATGAAAAAAAGTTTAGAAATTTCAAACTTTTTTTCTCTCTTAGCAGTGAAAACATTCTACTACATTATTATAAATATCTATAGATATTAATACTGTCTATCAAAATAAACCATTGAAGATCATATGAATTGACATGAATGTATAAAAATTATTTTAGTAAATTTTATAGTGGTAAAAAAACCTCTATTATTATCTGTATCTGATCACAGATTATTTTAAGATATGGTACAAAAAAATAATAATCATTGATTTATAAAAATTGTGCACTAAATAAGTGTCCACAAGACCCTTAAGAGATTGAAAAACTACTTTGAAATAATCGAAAAACTTAAAATGAAAACGAGAAAAATGGAAAATACTTTCTTTGCACTATTTCCTTATTTATCGTGGAAGTTAGGTGATTTTGGAGATATAGTTTTATTAAAATGGTACACTATGTGACAACGTATATACAGTTTCTCTAAAAGAATATGCTATGATATGCATTGAATTAAGTCAGTTTGTAAAAATATCTGCGTATTTTAACAAGAATGTTTTGTTTTAAATGGTGAAATGAGTTTAACATCAAAGGTGTGTTTTTCTTCTTTTTTTTTATCGGTTCAAGCTAACAATTTAGTTTTGATCGTAGCTCCAAACATTCTGTTTCTCATCTTTTAAATGCTTCAATAAACTTGATGTGTGTTCTTTTTTTTTTTGGAGGGAAGGGGGGATGCCAGGATTTTACCTACCAACGTTGAGATTTTTTTTCTAAAATTAAAACCGAGGGAAGCGGTAAAATAATGTGAGGATAATAAAAAGTCCCAAATCGAACATTTCTCATTTACGTTGCTAAAATAAAAAAAATAATGCGGGAGAGCACACACACATAAAAAAACGGGCGGGTCGGTTCCTTGTACGGTTGAGCTCAAAGGGATTGCAGAGAATCCGTCGCTAGCTTCCCTTTCACTGAAGCAGAATAGAAGGTAGTAGGATTGGTAGAGAGGGGGGGAAAAATCCCCCTTGAATAGATAGTGGTGGGAATTTCGGGCCCTGAAGAGTAGGGGAGGGGGGAAGGGGCCGACCCTCCTGTCGATTGTGATGTGTGACTCCCATTAGAAGGGCCGCCAACTGTCCGGAGATTAACGGGTAGTCCCTGGGTGGATCGAACGGTGTAAGGATTGGACACGCACACATTCACATACATGGGTTACATCATGACTGCTTGCTACCTCAACCTAGCCTTTATCTTCTCTTTTTTTTATATATGCATTGAAAGTAAATTCTCGGTGGCTATTCATTAGGTTTTGTGCGTATGCGTTTGTATATCTGTACATACTTCCCCATCCCATTCTACTTCGACAATTTAGTCTCATTCAAGAACGTACACAACCACTGGAATTAAAACAAAAAACTTTTAGAGTGAATATTTAAGGTAGATTATTTTTCTACCGAGTAAAACAAATTATGCGCTTCCCCTCTTCCCCTACCTATCCCCGGCTCGCCTCGGAAAAAGGGATTTTGGTAACGAGATATATAACAATACGTCAACGAGTTATGTTTTGTTTTGAAAAACACCGCACGTTGGAGGGTGAGTTTCAGTAGTGCTTTGCCGTTACAAGGCGCATATACGTAGGTAGTTTACTAAAATAAAAAGTGTTTTGTTTAGGGAATGATGGCTGGTATAATCTCTCTTTTTCTATTAATACAGTTTTAATAGTCATATTAGGAAACAGATTTATATTTGAGGCAAATACAGGTTGTTCGGAAATTCATAGCCCAAACTGTACATATAGCTTGTTTGAACCAAAAGTAATACAAAATTCTTATAAACTTACATCCAGAGAACTACAATAAAATCATTAAATTGTGTTCAAAGTTTCGGAATATAAAGCCGGGAGAACGAAGCTATTAAAGAATGCGTGTACACCAATTTGCATAGGAGTTAGGCGTGCGGCAATGCACATGTAATGATGGCACACACGTTTTGTGATGTAATACCGTTAATGATGACCCTCAAAACATATTCGCATTTCTAGATGAATTGGTGTGTTCTTTACTATTAGTTGCGGTATGTTCTACTGCCGTGATCCAAGATGTCGAGGTATGTAGTGCCGTGTGCCTAACCCCTATGTTACCTGTTGTACAAGCATGCTTGAACCTATTTTCTTTCCCGGCACTATACGCCAAAATTTTGAACACAATTTAATGGTATTAGCATAGCTCTCTAGATGTAGATGTATATAGGGATATTTTATTACGTTTGATTCAAACAAGCTATTTGTGCAGTTTAGGCGTTGAATTTCAAACACCCCGTGTATTAAAATAAAGTAGCCCCATGGCTTCTTTGGTGCTGACTGACAGCTTTGAAAAGTTTCCAGACCAAACTATGTATCCCTACGCCGAGCCATATGATCTGCAAAAATATGTGTTTAGCCGCTGTCACTTCTGACAGTCAAAATTTAGGTATATACCTAAATGTTGACTGTCAGAAGTCAGCTGTGAGTTGTCAGTCAGCACCAAAGAAGCCATGGGGCTACTGTATGTTATATTACCTAAACTAAATAATAAGCTAGGGTGATGGTAAAAATAGTTTAGCGGACTCTTGACTAGGAAGGTTTGGGTTCAATGCCAGCTGGTTGTTTCAGAATATGTTATACACCTTTATATTGTAATTTATCATCCTCTCTCTTCTCTGACATCTGAAGATGAGCATCCTTAAAGATATACTCCCTCATCTTGTATTCTTGGACTAGATAGTTTTTGTCACTAGTACCAGTTTATAAGTTTAAACCACTAATGCAATGATTCAATTTCATATACATTACATTAAACTATCACACCATTTCTGCCTAATAAAATATATGATAACGTGAAGTTATTTTATAATTATTTTTAGACTTTAACACATTTAACAACTTAACCAATGAAGGGCAGTCTTGGACAACATGCTCCCGCATTAATCTAGAGAAAAGATAAAGAAACTACCATGACAAATCACGTGTAAGCCAACATTGCCTTTAGTGGACCCGGTTGAAACACGCCCATCGAGTTTCAAGCTATGGCTCCAAGGAGCCGACCCGCAACACACTACACCACACTTGAACTTCTAAGCGGCTACACGAGTCGAATGTGACGGAAAATTTGAATGAATGTGTGTGCCAGAGCACTCCTGCCATCGAAAGTCGTGCAGTTGAAGACATGAAAGAACAATGTTCAAAGTGTTAAAGCTCAAGTTTAACTTGATCCCGAATAATTAATCTATTTGATTGAGTAGTTAAATCATTTAGCATACATATTAAATCAAATTTAACTAAAAAAAACGCCAACAATAAACCCATTCTTCAAAAAACAATAAAACCCAACTGCATTGAGATCTTTTAAAAATATAACTTTGGTTTTCTTTCAACCATAATTTAAATAAATGTAAGCTACCACGTACACTGCATGATGGTTGGCATCAAATCAAAGTTCGGAAGCTACCGAATATTTCCGGAGACGGCCGAATTGTCATGCGTATTCGGGTATTGATGGCTACACGGTCCACACCGCAACGTAAAAGTGCGAATGAACTCTCTTTCGACGGTTTGTCGGTGCGGTGCGGTGCACTAAGGAGTGGGGAGGATTCATGTTGCCACTTGCATTTTAAAACATAGATATAATTAATCAGGAAGTTTACGGTTCACTGCGGTGCGATTTGGTGCTGTTCGGTGTGGCTCCATGTAGTCTTAACCTTGCGTTCACCAAGTTTATTGCAACTCTTACTCCTTTGACTGCATGGTCACTAATGTGGATAGTTTCTGCCATTGTTGCAAGTAAATTGCACATTCAACCTATTGCATCAAAGTTGAATAGAGTCCACGTACTTACTCACAGACCTGCTTTATGAATCTGTCATAATTAAAATACTCCACTGAGTTTTCATTTATTGTATTTAATTAATAGGTTTGATGACCACCTCTATGAGCAAGTTGTCAAGAGCACTTAGATACATATCTAGATGTCCCGGGATCAACCTCCCGGTGCATAAAGAATCTTTCTGAACGACAATGGGTCTAGAATGAGATCTAACTCGGCCTCGTGAAGACAAATAACTCAAATTAACTATAGTGTATGTTAAAAAAAATTTTTTTTTTTAGAAATTAATTTAAAAATATGTACATAACATATATTTTTTTATATAATTTATTTGAATATTCTTTTTAATATGTAGCCATTTGTCTACATCAATCATTGGTATTTTTTAGAGATAAAAACAAAGATAAAAATATCTAACATAAATAAAACAACTTAGCCATATGAATTATACACAGGGCTGTAAGGTAGGGAAGTAGCTGCTCAGGTCTAGAAAACTGATGTTTAATGGCCAGAGGATTCGTTCATGACACCCTCAATCTACATATGTTAGCACTATAATCGTTAACTACGGCTGCCTCTTGGAAATTGTGGTTCGATTGTAGGCTCAGCCATAGTCCTTTTTTTTATCAGGTTTAGTTCTACAAGTATGAATGGCTTAATTTAAAATTAAGGGATTAAAAAGGTACCTTAAGCAAAGTGCACCTGCACTAGCATGTATATAATATTAAGGAAGCACTGTGATGTAGAGAGGCATTCGGGTGCACCTGGCCAAGATTCGAAGCTCCATCTCCCTAACATTGGAAATATAGTATTTTCCCCTTGAGGCCGCCGCTTATATAAATATTACAGGCCTAATTGTTGTCTGTCAACGATCATATCGCCTTTATACCCAATCAAATGAAGGTAGCTGTATCAACAGAAATAAATTACCATCTGTTACCAAACCCCTCCTTCACCTCTGACAAGGCATCTTGTGAATGTGGGGAATGCCAAGCCTCCACCGTGGTTCGGATTCCACCTTAAACTGTAGGTCCTTCATTTCATCTCACAATCACCCTACAATTACACATTAGCGTAAGTGCGTACAACCCGAACGGGTAGTAAGACGCGGTGATAATAATAATAATAATAATAATAAATTCCCATCTGAGGTGTGTAGAGCAGAGCCTATTTGTCAAATGGGGGCCAAGTTTGGGGAGGGTGAATGAGAACACATCACAGGTACATTTGAAACAAGCTATACTTACCCATGCAACACTCCACGCCACTCTACTGATTATAATTACTTAGTGGATATTGTAAATGCTAGAATTTGGTCCAGGTGAATCGAAAATCGATCTAATTATTTAAAACATTCATTAATATCGAACTCATTGGAGTATACGGAATGTTTTCTAGAGTTTCCGAGATGTGAAACTAGGTTAAACTCATGTTCATTTACATGTTAATATTGTCATCATAAAGGTGGGTGCTGATACAATTTCTGAATTAGTCTGAACATATTTGTTAATGAATCTGCATTTTGTCTATATGTGAACACATGTATGCGTGAAATCGATAGGTAAATATATATCTAGATAGGTGGATTTACATATAGTGAGAGTTCAAAGGGCCGACAGTCGGATAAAGAAGTAGGTAGGCACACATAGATGTGTATCATGTCATGTTATGTGTGCTAGCGATACTGCTAAACGTACATGTGTGTGTGTGTGTGTGTGTGTGTGTGTGTGTCGATTCAAATGGAGGGATGAAATGTAGGTGGACCCGTTCTATGAAAGTCACGCGCTAGATATGTTGGACTGGCACGTCCCTAGATTGTCCCGACTAGCTCGACACATGATACAGCACGTGTGTGTGTGTGTGTGTGTGTGAGTGTGTGAGAGCCTTTGTGTAATACCCTGTCATGTGTATATCATGAACTTTCCCTTCACCCCTTTTCCCAACATTGTTCTATGAACTATTGACCACAGCAATTCAGATAGTATTATTACGTGCTCCCACCCTGGCCCATTATACAACCCTATTTTAAGCGAAGCCCTTGACCTACCCATTACTGCGTTGGATGATAGTTAAATCAAAGTATACACTCTGTACTCCGTAATTTTGTTAATGTCATTAATTTAATTCGTACAGTGGAATAAATTCTGATAGGAATAAATTTAAGAAAAAGTAAACTGTTTCATGGTAAACAATGATATTATTTTACTTTATTATCAGTGTTATTTTATAGGCATTGATAATATTTATTAAAAGTGACATACGAGTGTCATATGACTTGGCCTATTAAAGTAGGTATAATAACTTTTATAGGTTCTATACAAGGAATTTCCTATGAAAACCGGATTGTACACACTAATGCCACTACTGGTAATTCTCTGATAGCTCTGAGAATGTGAAGTCTTTGATTGTGTCTGAACTCTACCTTGATTCTCTTACGAATAGTAAGTTAGAGCACCTTATATAAAATACATATATTTTTTGATCGACATTAATATTATTTTAGTATATACGAGTAATTAGTATTATTTTACCGGTATAGATAATACCTATCAAAAGTGACTGCTACAGACCACACGATTTAACGTATGCATACTTGATAATATATCTAGTAGTTTTATCTAGCTGTCAGATATGTCTATTTGTAAGAAAATCAAGGTATGCGTTTTTAGTACGAAAAACAATTATAAGATGGTCGAGGACTGTATCAATTATTTTGAACCTTCATAACTTAAATTTTCATGATAATTACCGCAGTGAGGGGATATGTGTGTTAAAGTAGACAGTTCTCTTAAGTTCTCTATATTTGGTGTCGTACGGTTATTTATTGCCGTAGGAACCGCAAGGTCTTGTAAGAAAAGAAAAACATAGACAATTTTTAAAACATAATTTATTTTATTTTAAAACATTGGCTAGGTCAAACAGTGTTACTTTGTAACTTTATTAGAGAGTCAATATTAAAATATCTCCTTGGTATAAATTATGTTTATGTAAATAGGCAAGTGATTAGTTTAGTAATTAAGTTTTATTTATTAATAAGTTGTCATTTCATTTGATATTCCTCTTAATAATAACTCTGCGGCTTCATCCCGCAAGCGAGATATCCCAACTGAGTAGGCGCCGTATTTTGACAAAGATAGTGCCAACATTTGTGGATACACGCTGGCATGTGGTTAGCATAACGAGACCTCCGGATCATTAATCTCAGTTTTATTATAGGCTGGATTCTCCACATTTTTTAATTGCCTTAGATCCTTATGTACCATTACGAGGATGAGTTTAAACACGTTCCAAACCCACTGTGTCACAGAATAATCTGGAAGCCCAGGGTATCGAGCCCAGGACCTTTAGATTAGTAGCTAGGAATGCTGACCACCACACCTAGAGGCCATGTGGGAGGTCTTGTTCAAAAATAATAGTTTAAAGTAAGGCCACTCAAAATATAGGATACGACGCGGTAATCTGAACAAAGGGTGCGAAAGCAATTGAGAGTGCCTAACGAGGAGCGAGGAGGGGGTATTGGGGCTGTAGGAGAGAGATTTCAGTCCTAGAGTTTTTGTTCGGATATAAAGTGCCATCGACTCTAAAGCGCACCCTAAGTTTTGGATACAAAATTTGGCCAAAAAATATGTGCATTAAATTATAGTAGATATAGTGGTCATTATTAACATAATAAATTATTTGTTCTTATTAAAGTATGATTTTTTTTCCCCTCGTCTTACTAATTATTCGGGTTGTACGATATGAAATAATTACGTTATATATTAGGACTTTCAATAAAGGCCTAGTATTATTTATTGGTTTTTTGTTATAGCTCTCCAGTCATTTAACCGTGTTAGTTTTATTTCATTCAGGAATATTTTAAATGTATACTCTTAACTCGTGGATTGAGTGTAAAGACTGACTTTGGAGCACGCTATTTTTAATTTCTAGCTCCCCCGTGGATATTAACTATTTATGGTGGGTCCCTGGTAGCGTACATCATTGGAAAAAAAATACAAGATTTAATATTATGTCTGATTTGTTTTGGTTACGTACCTGCATTGTAGTCATTTATTCTCGTTGTGTTTTTTTTACTTATTTATATTAAATATATCTTGTTTGGTATCCATCTTGATTAGTTAAGTAGTTCACGGACCCGCCACATGAGCATGCAAACAGTAGAGCGTTTTTGCCTTGAACTGGGCGATAGAGAAGGTGAATATTTCTGCTAGACATGTCTTTTAAATTGTTTTATGACTTAAAATATTAATTGTTAATTTTAAGAGTTGTTACATATTTTATTGACCATTTATACAGGGCCAATTTGAGAACTTTAATATTTTTGAGGGAACCATAACCACAATTTCGGGTGACTTAGCCAAGATTCTAATGAGATATGCGGCCAAATAGATTAGGTGGGGAGATTACTGAGAAGGTAAATTTAAGGGGCAAAAATGACCAAGGTAAGCGGATTTTACGAAGTGCGGGTCCAAGAAAAATTCGAAATAATTTCCGAGCAGTCAAGCTATTCACGAAAATTAAATAACCAACTATAAATTCAGAGAGAATCAATCCCGTTTAGTTTCAACTACATGAGGTGAGCAATTCTGTTAGATCTATTATAGCCTATTGGGGCTATACTTACTACAACGCGGGACGCCTCATCACGACATTTGGTGAGCTTATTCTATATTTTTTTAAATGAGTGCATCTTTACCATATTTCCATATTTTTGGTCATCTTTACGATGCCTCCCAAATCACGTACAGCTATTCGATTGGCTTACTGCTACTTTAAGAGGATATAGAAAGCTGTGTGACTTTTTGATTTCACTTTTTTCTTCCTTTTCGTCAAACCTTATCTTTATTCGATGATGGACTAATAAAATAAATATATATGATAATATTCATGTTTTATTTCTTGGTCTATAATTTACTTTACCCAGATTAAAAAATTCATGACCCGTATAGTATTCAGGATTGATATTAGTTTGCACACTCAACCTTAATGTATTAGGCCTCCTTAATAATATTTAACTTCTAACTCATTTTGTTGTCTTGTGAAAAAATACTATTACAAGAATCTGATTTATTTATATAGTTTTTTTTAATATGCCACTTACATTCTGTATCCTTTATCCAACCATGCTCCTAAAAAATCGACACTAATAAAATATGACTGTATAAAAATATGGTAGTTTTTGTCTGGTCGACATGATAGGTAGGGAAATAAACCCATTGAAGAAGTTAACGTAGTACATAAACTAGACTTTTTTGTCACTTTATTAAATACATTGAATTTTTATTGATTTTATTTAGTTATGCATTTTTTACCATGCAAATTGCTATAAATTTTAGTGCACCTTAGGTAATTAATCCTAGCATGGTTAAAAAGTGTTTATTTTGTAGGGTATTGTATATTTTCTTGTGCTCTACCAATCATCCCTGATGGGCTGACCTAGTCTTGGAGGGTATTGTATATTTTCTTGTGCTCTACCAATCATCCCTGATTGTCTGACCTAGTCTTGGAGGGTATTGTATATTTTCTTGTGCTCTACCAATCATCCCTGTTGGGCTGACCTAGTCAAGGCATAGATAGACTGATGCAACGGGAGCTGAATGAACATGAAAAGGTCACTACACGGGTAAAGCTCTTCGATTTTCTTGTTACCTTTTGACTATTGCATGGATAAACCTATCTCATATTTTTCTCCACATACCACCCAGCAGAAGTTTCTCCAATTTTTTTTAAATCTGTTGACTATTTTTTCTCTCTAAACTTTGCTTACTATTATTATTTAATATTTACAATAATTTTAAAATTAATTAATGGAAATAGTGTGAGGATGTTAAACTTATGTATTAGGGATGAGAACTCTTGACTGTATAAGAGGTTTACCTACTTTTTTGCGGAGGGCAAGTGAAAAACCTTTAATCATGCCCTCAGTAGCGTAAATCTAACATGATATATTTGTCATCGGCAGTCTAGTCTATTGCGTGGGCAAAACCTTAGGGCCTAAGCCATGTGTAAACCAAATCGGGTACATTTTAGGTAATCCCCACCTAATGAGCTACTAATAAAGTATAAATCAGTTTCGTCATCATGTTTTATTGAATATTTCGAGACAATATTTTACGGGGAAGGCTCAAGGCTGCCACGTCTAAGGAGATTATCTTGAAACCTCTTGTCAAAGTCAAGAAGTTTTTTTGTAGACTATCTCAATATGTGGGGTAAGAGCGTAATCAAGGTAAGTTAAGCCCATTGGGAATCCCCCTCTCCCGTTTATGGACGCGATGAAATCAAATAAAAGAGGAAAGAGGTATGAAACAGCGGACTAGTATTTTTTTCTTCAAGTGGACACCGTTCAACAGCTTCGCTGCAGGGGTGGAAAGAAGACCGGTTTAAAAGAAAAGGGTCGAGAAAGGATCTCGTCTAGTAGAAGGGGCTTGAAGGGGTGGGAGGGTTATATGGAGTCCTAGGGGAAATCGCTCGCAATCACACGGTCGGCTTGCAAACAAACTCTCCACCCAGAAGATGTCTCGAGGGTTAGTGAGAGGAGATAGCTGGAAGAGGAAAGGGGGAATAAAGTGGGTGGTCCGTGGACACATCTGCTTGCCTTAACTTTACTCCGATCCTTCGCGGCGCTTGCGTTGCCCACTGGCTTCGTCTTAACCCGCGGGTTGGGTCGGCAATCGTGACGTGGCACGTCATATTTTACCACCCTTCGAAGGGATATTGAAGGATATCTTATTCCAATGGAGGGTGTGTCAGAATGTTGATTATGATTATCAAAAGTTGTTGTATTAAGCACCGTGTCTTAATACTTGTTCAGGTTATAAGCACGTACTAATTACGCTAATAAGCTAAGGATGTGTGAGGTAAACTTTAGATGAAGTGTACCCACATTCACGGGGGAGTGGGAAACCGTTTCGGAAACACCACCTCAATCCCAATCTCCCTGCCATCGGCAGTCTAATCCAGCACTAGAATGACGCCTTAGACCATGCGGCAAACGAAGCAAGTAATAGTATTTTTTCATTAACTTACTAAGGTATTGTATTTTTAAAGATTAGGAGAGAAACTTTTCTTTATGGGGGTATGTTCACAGGGCGAAAAAAGAACCAAATTATTGGGCTCATAACTACTCACGATACGTGACTTTTTATTTAGTAGACTACACTTTAGTGACCCTGTGATTGCTTACTATTAATTTATTATAACCTAATTGCTAGCATGAGTGGCCGCATGGTCTATGCCTTACCCTCTCAATAAGGCTGGGCTAATGGTGAGGACGAGTTTGAGGCTTGGATTTGAGTCCTGTGTTCTAAGGATGTTTTTTTTCATTCATGCTTTTCCACTCTTCGTCCATTTTATTGCAGGTACACAGAATTCCATCTTACACCTCCTTACTCAAATATGCGAATAGCATTAAAGGATAGTAGGCAATACATGGTGCAGTCATCCACAGCAATTTATACCATGGATTTTAAAACAATCCCCAAAATAAGCACTAGTGGGAACAAGGACTAGATCGTCCACATAGTTTGTTATGGTTTAAAAGGGATGGCGATTTTTTAGTTTGAATTCCGGATAAATGTGTATTGTGATGTATTATTTTCCTGCTTTCTTTCCATGTTAACATGGGTACAATTCATATAAATAATACCTTCCTTGGTGACCTGGTTGTCTAGGGATAAGGTGTCAAACTTTTGTGCTGGGGATCCGGGGCTCAATCCTCGGTCCCGGCACAGATTTATCTGATTGCCAAACCCTTCCTTCACCTCTGACAAGATGTGTATTAATCACAACTTATGAATGTGGGGAATGCCAGGCCTCCACCGTGGTCGGATCCCACGTTAAATTGTAGGTCTTCCATTTCATCTTACAATCACACTACCATAACACATTGGCGTAAGTGAGTACAACCCAAAAGGGTAGTAAGACGCGGTGCTAATAATAATAATAATAATAATAATAATAATAATAATAATAATACCTTCCTTGTCCCAAATTCTTTTGTGTAATTATTCGCACATCCAGTACGTACGCAGCCCACCAAATAAAAACCTTTGATGTCAAATATTATTATTAATAAAACTCAGGCTAGTTTTTAAAATCAGAAAATCCAAATATCTACCACCAACTATCACAATTTCTACTCATACATAAGGGAGTTTTTTAGTACTTAATTCAATAAAGAAATTTTTATTTAAATGATCTAGTTAGCTTGTACGAAATAATGAGTGAATCATCTATTACGAAATGTATGACGTGTATTTAAGTTGTCATTGCTTTCATCGTTTCTTTGGGAATGGTTAATGTAAACAATAAAAATAACATTCATTTTGGAAAAGGGTTTGTATATGAAAAAATAATAATTGCTATTCAATGGAATAACAATAATAGGATAAATGGATTATTTAGTGATGTAGATGTGGAATGGAGAAGAGGTCCAGGAAGATCATGAATTCAACTTATTGATGACTTCAAACAACGAAAGAATATTACGTTTCAGGATGTAAAAAATCAAGCTGCTACTAAGACATGCTAATTAACTCAACTGGAACGACGCAACAAAATTGCCGAAAGACAGAACACCTAATACAAAAATGTAAATAAAGGTGTAGTGTTTATTTTAAAACCATGTGTAGATGTTTTATAGTTATGGTTGAATTAAAACCATTTCCTTTAAGCTAACTTTAAAAATCAAACTATTTTATTTTAATATTGTTTTAAATACCGGGAGATCATAGTTTAGTTTTCAATCAACATGTATCTCTTCTGTGCGTGATTTTATAATTAAACATCGCTGAAAACTAGGATTTGCTATAGTACCAAACTAAAAATAAAATAATAAAAATTACCATAAATAATAGTTACAGGTATTTATATTGTATTTATTGCCTTTGTGTCAAGGTAACAAATAAAATTAATTATTTCATTTTTAAATTGCAACTTTATTATGACATTTATGCAGAATGGCACTTTCTTAACCCAAATAAAAACAAATTTTAATTTTTATGTAAGTATAATGTAAACTATACTCTCCCCCCCCTTTTTTTCAGCTTTATTAATACATAGTTTACATGCTAGTCACACTTTGTACGAGTATTCTCTATCCTCTTTCTATACTGGACGTGTTTTTCTAGTCTAATTTAAATCGTGACTCATTTCCTTGTGGTTCATAGTAACAAAGTTGTGAGAACCATCAAGACAACAAACATCTTTAAAAAAATACACGTACACCATTTTGTTGGATAATAATAAATACCACCTTACTGTTATATCACCCCCACCTACTCCCATGTAAATCCAAGCCTGCCAACCTTTACAGCGCAAAACTTCCCCACACAAGTAAGGAGAGAGAAAAGATACATTACAATCACGTGTGCCTGTTTCTATTCACATGTATTTTTTTTTTCTTGTCGTTCTTTTATGAAAAATATTCTAGACGACTTTATACTGTGTTAATGTGACATTTCGTGTATGAATGTTCGTTTTAAAAGGAAAAAGGGGGTCGTAAGAGAGATATAAGGGTGTTTAAAGGGAAGTGGAGACTGGTGGTGATGGTGGTGGAATGTAACGGATAACCTCACCTTCTCTAACCCCGACCACCTAAAGGTGAACTCTATCCGCTTCCCCCCACCACCACTACCACATGCCAGATGGCTTTATGTAAATCTTGGAGTTGTCGCTCTGATGAATGGTTGCGGTGTTACAGGGGCACGTAGTTGGGAGCTACACCTAGAGAGACACGTAGCCTCGTCCTTTCTAACCAACTCCCCCAAACCTTCCTCCCTGACGTAACACCAATCATCGTTGACCTTATACCTTAACCTTGGTAATCCTTCTCAAAACCTTGATAGCACATAAACAACAAGGTTGTTCACTTTTTAAATACAGTTTGTAGAAACTATGACCTTAATAGTCAATACAAATGTACATAATGCCATAGATATATAACATAAAATATGAATGAAACAACTATAGCTACTCGCATTAGTAGGCACTAGGACTAAGCCACAAGCTCATTTAGTCTGATTTCCTGTTGGCTCCTGTCTCACTCAGGTGTACTGAGGGTTGGTTTTTCCTAAATGGTTCCCCATTCTACCGTCACGAATATAAAGGTATATTTCCTTTATATTTTACTTTCTTTATACCTACTCCATAAATTTATCTGATTACCAAACCCTTCCTTCACCACTGACAAGACATCGTGTGAATGTGGGGAATGTCAGGCCTCCACCGTGGTTCGGATTCCACGTTAAACTGTAGGTCCTCCATTAGTAGGTCCTCCATTTCATCTCACAATCACCCTACCATTAAACATTAGCGTAAGTGCGTATAACCCGAACGGGTAGTAAGAAGTGGTGCTAATAATAATATACCTACTCCTTTAGCGTAATTAAATTTGAATAAGGTGGACGGGATGCAGTGGAAAGAAAACTAGGAATTAAAAAAAAATTAAGTAGGTAAAAAAAATTACGTTAAGGGAACTAGTAATAAAATATTTACATTCATGTTTTTTCTTGAATTTTTGTTGATATCTTAAAATACACTCTAATGCTCATATTAATTGGTTAAATTGAATTAATTATAGCTTATTTAATCCCTTTGTTACACTAGAAATAACAATATTATTCATTTCAAATTTACTAAAACCACTTTCATAGACTCATATTCCAATCTTTATGAGCTTCAGTTGCCATTTATGATTGGAAGAATCACTAGCTACAAAATAATAAGTCTACTAATAATATATTCAAATTTTATCAAATTTGATCGCAAAATAAATTTGTACACGTGCAGACTAAACGGGTAATGAGACGCGCTGAAAAAAAATCTTAATTTCTCAAACATTTATCTCTACCTTGTTTTAGTGTAACCTTAATTGAAATAGTTTTATTAGACCTTTGTACTCCTCGTAATAAGGTCAGTAAATTACTAAATCATCCTCAAATTCACACAGTTGAGGTTCATGCATAGGCCTACGGTCATCAAAAAATCTGAAAGTATTCGTCACTTTGAGTTTCACTCTATTTTAATTCAAAATAATATAAAAATAAGCAAATTAAATGCAATTCGTACGTATGTGAACCAACTTAAAGATTAATACCACCGGTGAAGATCTCAAAACCAAGTTACTCTATGGTAGCACACATTAACATAATCTAAATATAACTTATTCTTTTTCTCTGAAGTCCTAGGTTAAGCCCTTGTTTGCTTATTTTAATTAAAGCAACGAAGAACTATTTGAAGTGTTCACCATAACGGGGAAAGTTTAACAATATTTATTTAAATAGGCTAGCATCCTTTTATGCATCCCTTTACATGGATCCCACGATATGAAACGTCCTAAATATGTTCAGGCACTATGAGATACGATAACTCTTTAAGTAGAGGACGTACTCAAAATTTAAATACTCTTTTGTGATTAAAATTATAATGTAGAAACCTTAATTACTATTAATTAAATCAACATTAAATTTTGGAGCAATATGTGTAGACTCAATTGTGAAATTATTTCTCTCTCCACGCTTCTTGGGAACCATCAGCCGCTTTGAGAGCCATCACGTAAGATACTAATAGTCCATACGTTTATGGATTAACTGTATCCAAAATAATGAAGGTGGACAAATAGAATATTTAGCTGAAGAAGATATTTTAAAGTCTATAAATATTTGTCGAAAAGAAATGTTTTTATTTTAAAAATAAATAGAAATGAGAGCAAAGCTGTTTTGGGGGGGGGGTCATATGTTGATTACTTGTGGAGGTGGGTGGACTTCAGCGAACGGCAAGCTGTTTAAATTGAAACTGGGGCTCCAACATAATATTTCACTTTCATTCTCGTGCCCCTCCCTCCCCCCCTTCAACTACTCCCTCTTTTACCGTCCTTCTCATCCCTCTTCATCCCTTCGGGGACATGAACCGTATTTGCATAATCACATTACACATATATAGTCCACATATATAGCCGTACGCATAGACACGAGCTTGTTGATCTTCTCGACGAAGAGACGAAACTACACCCAAGTCTCCCTTCTCACTCTCTCCCCCTCACCCTACACGCCTCCATTCCCAACCGAACCCATCCACTCACATTATTTATTTTTTTCTACTCCCATTCTGCTGGGTGGAAAATATGGTTTTAAGTTTCCATAAATATTTATCCATGTAGAATAACGTGACCATATTCTGCCGCTTTAGTATGAAAAAAAAGAAGAAATAATTATATATTCATAAGAGATGCTATTTAAAAAAAACTTCCAGACTATCATTAATTTTAATCTTAAAATATAGCCATATATATATCCACACTTATGGCTACGTGGAATACATTTAAGGCTCTTTTAGTTTGGTTTGCCGGTAAAGGGTCATGGTTCGAATCTTGACTGTTACTGAAAAATTCAAATTTGTAACTTTTATCAATAGAGAGTATGTGCTGCATTTTTATTTACGATACAAGTTTTATATATTTAAAAAAAAGCCTCAATCGTCAATTCTTTGGTTTAATTAGACCAAAATCTTGTTTAAAGTTTGTTAGAATAGTCATCTAAAGAGACTACCATTACATTTGTGTTGTAATATTTCGCATTAAAATTAATCCTAACAGACGTGTCATCTTATTAAAATTATAATGGGTATAGTTAAATACTTAATTCTATTTGATATAAAACATAAGAAAATAGGGAAGACATTTATATAGTTCTAAAGGTTTTCATTACCATTATTTTTTAGTTAGTTATATAATAATCTAGGTTTTCAAACATATTTAGTTCGATATTTTTTAGACTATATTGATCACACATTTGTATCCGATGATTTACACAAGTCCATCACAGACTATGCCTTAATATATGAGAGAAGAATGACCCTGGGTACGGGACCATTCCTGAATGGCTCAGAGTATTGACGTAAAAAGTCAAAGGTTCCGGGTTCGATTCACACGTCCAGGTGTCTTTATTTTTCAATATAAAGAACATGATAAATTAACTTCACATTTGTTTACTTAGTACCAAGTAAACTTTTAGATCGAGACTCATCTGCTCGAGTTGCATGCTCCCAAACATCTATAATACCTTTTTCATATGACCTATTTTCAAAATTAAATTATAACTAAATTATGAATTGACTCGTTGATACCTTTGGGGATAGAGACTGTCACATGTTGAAATAATATGTTTATTTATGGGGAAATGTAAAATCTTGATCATGTTTAGTGCTATGTAATATAACTTCGAACACGAGTATTTTGATTGCCATCGTGGATCCTAATCTAATGAGCGAAAGAATATTGTCAATGGGCAACTAAAGAACTATAAATTTGCCATTTTTTGTGGATTTGATAAAGTTATAGTATAAACGGTTGATGTAAGAGTTAATTTAAATACATAATGTATTTGCTTCTTATATTCCTTGAGTTGAAACTGTTTTCGAGGGATACATGGCTTGATTTGAATCCCTTAATATGATATTGCTTTAATTATCTTAATCTATTCACGAGATAACATAATATTTAAATTGGTTCACCACATAATAAGTATCATATGAGTTGCACAAACCATATTTAAATTCAAAGGGGTATCAACTTGGACAGGTAATTTTAATACATCCAGGAAAAAAAATCCCATGGTTTGAAAAAAATTTCATAAAGGGTATTTATATTTGTAGGCACGCATATAATTTATTTTTAACTATATCAAGCCATTTTCCTTTTTAATTTTTTTTTCTAGTACACGTGAGAAATTTGTATAGTGCGAGCTGCAATTGGAATTGCTGTGTACCATCCGCCCCCTCTTTGCTAATTCTCTCCTCCCCCCCTCAAAAAAGAAACAAAAAAACACTACCCCCTCAAATCTCCTAGCTCGCATATTATTCCACCCCCGTCGAAGCCGTTCCTCTCTTTGTGTTACAATTGTTTTTTTTTTAATGTCACCTAAAATAAATCCATCTCGACGTTAAAGCTCAATTACAGCACTAATACATATTTAAAAATCGTGGGAAGACTGGACTTGCGTTTAAAATTCAGCGTTGGGCAGCCATTACATAACACGTAAACTATGTGACGGGAATAACATGTCAATGTATGAGTGTGTGTGTGTGTCGCTTTCATATGTGTACCAGATCTTTTTAAAAAAAAAATATGAAAAAAATAGAAATTGAATTATCCTTCTTTTTTTATCTATCCTTGTTGATTACATATGAACGTGAAATGAAAATTATTTATGTTTTGTGACTAATTCAATATTCTTTTGTGAAGAAAACGTGCAAGGTCTGTTTTTATAGTGCTAGTGTATGAATGTCACGTCACATTTGAATTAAAGTAATATTTGTATTCTTATCAAACAAATTACTCTTATAAATATTTATATACATTCTTTAGCATTGCATCTTACCGATCTTTCAGGATATACGCTTATATACTAATTACTCTGACGGTTTTAGGGATGAATAAATTTAAATTTAAAGGAAATGTGCCAACATTTGCATGGAGGAAGAGTAGAAAACCATTTGTAAAGTCCACCCTCAGTATAGCCAACCGAGATTCAAGCTTTGATCTCCCCGTCATCGACATTCTAGTCTACTGTGAGAGTAGCATCTTAGACCATGCGGCCACCAAAGTGGGTAGATATATATCTAAAATAGGCCTATATATTCTACCAATAGTTTTGAATTTATAACTTTTAAGGTTTTTAGTATTTTCTAACGTTGACCTTTAGCCCTAAAATTATTGACTTCAGGATAAAATAAGTCCAACACCTTACTTAGTTCAGTCAGTAGCATAACTATTTACTAAACCAAGAGTCCTGGTTCAATTTCCAACATAGTCAATATAGCTATTACTCGTGAAATGTGGGGTTTCCCTATCACACTGATGAATTAAGGGATTAAGGGTCGGGGGCTGGCGGTTCTGTCTGTTCTAAGAGTATAAATTATCTATGCGTGTGGACTTAAGACACTTGAAAATGTCATTGCGCAATTCATATTATATCATACTATCAAAAACTTTCAATTTCCTTTTAAATAACCCTCAAGGATGGGCCCGTGGAATGACTTGCCAGTGATAGAGTAGGTCTGGGTTCAAATCCCGACCGTGTATATTGAATTTCTACTAACTTGTTTCTCATTATATATCAACGCAAATTAGATCACAATGCATATAACATTTTAACGTCCTCATTACTAATCAATTAGTGTATAATTTGTATATTTAAAGAAGCCTGAAACTCTAGAACAAGCATATTGAGCCTAACACAATTTATTAGTGCTAAAGAGAATTTCTTTAACAACAAAAAGCGAGTGCCTCGCGACCGCTCGGAGAGTAATAACGAAGCGACACTAGCGATCCAATTAGTCTGGCTGGTAATTATAGGATTTACCAGTTCCCAGTAATTGACTTGGTAATCCTTGAACATTCGAGCCGCCTGTTTTCATTACATCGCAGCGCTAGGGAAATACTTAGGGATTGGTCAGGCTAGCTTCTATGCTCATCGGGGTGTTTATTGGAAGCCGAACTAAAATAACTCCGAATGGATTGGTCTCGAGCTTAGTATGCTTGACTCTAACTCAGAGGGCTACGGATCAGTGCTGGCCGGATGCATTAAATATGGTTTATAAACCCCTACACGTGAGTATCGGTTTATTTCCTTTGACGTATTATTTTATCTCAATGTTTAGCAATTGTCTTCATTTTTTATACATTACTGGCAAAACATAGAATTGTTTATCTGAAAAACAAAACTAAATTATTTTATTTCAGTCCTCATTAATAATTATCAAAGTTAACTACCCACCATATTTTTATAAAGAGCTCAAAACAATGGTATTTTGCCTTCAATTGAAGCCCTAAATTTTATAGGCCTATGTCAAACATGTCGGCGAAAGCAATTAAAATAACCAAGACTTTTGAAAAAAAATACCATTTTGTTATCAGTAGTACCAATATAAACCACATCTCTATATCAATAATTTTCTACCTTTTTAAAATCATGGCACACCAAACAAGGCACTAAAATTGTCAAGTCACCCCAACATGTTTTAGGAGAGGTTTTATAATTAAAATCCTACTATTAAAAATGTGTTGAATTTCTTTTTAATTATTGTCTTATTTTTTTAAATAAGGTTATCATAAATAGATTTCAAAATATTAATATTTATTCCTTAATTTTTTCCTTTCTTCTTTTCGATCTTTCCCCAAACTCCCATAATGCACACCTTCTGAACACTTCGTGGCACACCAATGAGCCACGACACACAGATCAATAAATACTGCTCTAAAGGATATGAATTTGGAGGTTTATTTGTGTTGCTTACTTTCACATTGACATGAAAATAATATGGGGAAAATTTTGATATAAATAACTCTTGTAAAATCGCCCGTAGTGAGACTCGGATGAGATTCGAACACCAATTTCCCTATCACCATCACTCCAGTGGATCACAAACCTTATTTCTCAAACAACGCGACTGATGGATCAATGACAATAGTCAAATTAGTTTTGAAGGCATTTGCGGCTGGTATTTGAATCGAAACTAATGTTTCTGGGCTTGAACCACAATGGAGATTAATAATTTCTGACGTTTCGGTTGTAGTTATGACAACCATTATCTGAGATGAGCTATAACAATATGTTCTAGTCCTCTGATTGTCTGTTCATACCTAGAAGTACCTCCGAAAAGATTTAATGGATTTTGCTCAAACATAATATTTAGATAATATCTGGTTATACCTTGATGCCTAATTGCAACTTTTTGCCCGCGCTCAAAAATTAAGAGAAGTTAAAAAATGACTGAAAACTGAAAATTCAAAAGTTTTCAAAAATGGCTCGTATTTGTTTGAACTGGATAAATGGTGAATGATGGCCATAGTAAATAGAACTCTATAATGGAGTGTTTTTTTAAAGTTGAATTAAAAGTAGTTTATTTAAAACTGATTTAGTTAAAATTGGGTATCTAGGAAGTGTTTTAAACGATAAATAACTTTATTTATTTGGTTTTTTTTACTAAGAATAAATTGAGAATAGGTTCTTAACCACACTTTTTTTTAAATATTGTTACACAATATTATAGACTTTATCAAAAAGTAAGTTAGTTAGGATTTTGTAGTACCATTTTAATTTTAGGATTCTTTAAGAAAATAAATCACCACCTCTGATCTAGTGATCAGAGTTCCTGGCTACATATCCAGAGGTCCTGGGTTTGGTCCCCAATTCTTCAATATTTTCTACGAAGTAGTGATTCTGTGATGGAATCAACTTGGGGCCAGTTTCATAGTCAAATTTAGTACGCCTCAAGTGTGGCGCTACACTAAATACAAGACCACACCTTCCTAAATTCGAATGGAATGGGCCGTTCTCGCATAGGAAACTGGCCCATTCCATTCTGGTTTAGGTAGATGTCGCCATGTACTTAGTGTAGCGCCGCACTTTAGGCGTACTAAATTTGACTATGAAACTGGCCCTAAGTCTTGTGAGGACAAATAAGGAGCTACTTGAATGGAAAATAGAGGTACCGATCTAGAAAGCTAAGATTAATGGCAAGAGGGTTCGCTGTGCTGATCATATGACACCCTCTATCAGTGACATTTGGCACAATCTTCCCCAACAAAAGGCAGCGGCTCAGTTGGTATGGCTCGATTATGGGCTGATACCATGAAGATTTTAGAAAATAATTGGTTGTTTGCTCTCATATGAACATGCATGATCGTGTTCACACTAGCTGCATGGATGAAATGTTGTTAAAAAGGGTCTTGCTTTCGTAGAAAAACTATTTAAAAAATTGTATTTCCCATGTTTCTAAATGATATTTTTCGCCTAGTTCTTCAAATCAACCGTTAATGTGTAGTATTATAAAGGGCATGACATGATTTACTTAATCGGTTAAAAAATTATTTTTTCCTAAATGGGATTAAAAAATATATGTGATAAAACGGAATATTTACCTTATTTCAGTTTTTTGGGTCACTGTCTACTTATCAAAGTGTTCATAGGTTTAATAGTGCTGTCATGACCGAAAAACTTGTACAAAATGAGATTTGGGTTTCCTTTTGAACGGATTTTTATTTGCGGCAGGAGGACTAGGTGTTGTAGTTTTTATTTTGTTAGTAAGGCTTATTTCTATATTGTTGAGTTCCATTATATAACTGCGATACACACTTATAAAATATATTGTTTTCAATTCATTTTAGTAAGTAATTATTTTCCAGTGTAGTCTTTTTTTATCGTTTACCTAAATATGTATTTATTTTCCCCCACATGTTTTAAAACTCCTACCGGTATATACGCATTTTAATAATCAAGCTAATGGAGTAAGGATGGGCTAGATATAATTTTGGAGCAAATTTATTCTCATTTGAGTGGGAAACCTAATATGAAAATACAACTTCAGTCCACTTGTCTGGGATTCGAGCCCCAACTTTCCCATCTTCGGAAAATCAGACTAGATGATCTTGATATTTATATCACGTGCCCACTGATGCAGCCTACCCAAAAGTTTAAATGGGGATTTATAAAGACATAATCAATTTAAAATGTAGTTAATCGCATTCAAATTTGTAAACCTACAAAAAGAATTGACTTATTGAACTCGCTGTTCTGTTTATTTATGTTTTTTATGTGTTTTAGTTTAAGGTGATTATTTCCATGTCTTTAAGTCCAGCAACATTAAAATTAAAGTGAATGTGACCGAAGAGTTAAATGTTGGTTCTATGTGAACTGTTTGTTATTTATTATTCGGTTTCCAGTTCTCTTTACTGTCTACTTTTGATGTATCTTTGTTCTCTTATCTATTTTTATGGCCATTTTACAAGACTTACTAAACGAAGTTGTCTTTCTCTTAGTTTATCTTGTATTTCAACATTTCCTATCATTCCCTTACCTGTAATATATTTGTATGGTTTTCTTCTTTCTTTTTTTTTACTTTTAACCTTGCTAATTTTCAATTCTGTTTTAAACATGTACTTTCAAATATTTTGCTTTTCTTCTTTGTTACATCTTTTTCGCCTTATTCTTGCTGTTTGCCACTCCCCATCCCCAGTAGTAGGCTTCAATGTTTTAATATTTATCAAATTTTCTCTTTCATCTATCTCTTTAGCGTCTTCCTACCTTTCACTTTGTAATCTCTATCTCTCTTTTTGTGGCCTAGTGGTGGCCTAATGAGAGATTCGGTAAGGGGCGAGAGGGGAAGAGGAAGCTCGTAACATTTTGCTACTGTCTAGAGTTTTATTAATGCTTCATTGAGCGGGGCATGGGCTCTCGTTGCGCAGTTTTCAGAGGAGGGATGAGTACTTTTTTTAAAGGGGGGGGGGCATTGAGCCCATCAATCCACTGCCTTCAGCTCGGACGATGTTAACCAAACTCTCACCATGACTTCAAACTACCCCCGCTGACAGTGAGCTGCAAGGTCAGTTGGGGGGATAGGTTTTATATTCCTAAACATGGGGGTGATTGAGGCGGGGGGGAGGGGTAGGTTTATTTGAGGTTTAAGGGAAAGGACCAAAATATATTTTATGGTAGAGTTCCCTATCATACAATAGCGTTGTTTTTATGTAATGAGTATGATATATCGGGTGCATGCGTGTGATATATATTAAATATGTCAAAGTAGCACTCTTAACTTTGACGGAGAAGGCTAGGACTCTGTATCCGACTGGGACAAGTGGGATGAACCCCCGTTATATTATATTTCCCCCGTACCCTCAAAACCTAAAATTATGTTTTAAATAATGTTATTAGGAAGTTGTTGGGGCATTTACAAAAATGTAACTCTTCACATCATGACCTCTTGGATTATTCAGGTTTTTCAAAAATGTTTTCAACTTTTGTCAATATTATCACTTATATACTTTACGATTAACTATTGGTACTCATATTGAATGTCTGTAGCTTCACTACTTTAAAAAACAAGTTTGGGTTTTTCTGTGGCTACATTTACATGATTGGTAAATCTATGAGTGTTAGTTAGTTAGTAGACATTTAATTTAGTATCAAAACTATAGATATAATTTCCAAGCACCCTGTGTAGTTATTGGCACTCACAAATCCAGACAGATTAACTTGTCGTCTTAGCTCGCATATCCAACGATACAAGTTTTAAGCTTATAAAATATGGTATGGAGGCCTGCTGTAGCTTTTATTTGTGTATCCTTAATCAAAATAAAATAAAGAAAACTTATATTTAGACGGCGTTATATATTATTTTTATTGAAATGTTTTTACTTTAACTTTCATATATATTTTAACTTTTATTGTCTAGTCTTTGGGTTTTTTTAAGGTGTGGTTTCTTTAAAATATTTGACAAAAATATTCAAAAGGCTGGTTAATATTACACAGTGACGTATACTGTAGATTTTATTGAGACCTGACGTTAAACATATCACGACACCTGATGTACTGTACCAATTAGGGCGGGGTTTATGGGTTGGATTCATAAATTTTAATCTAAATAATTTACCAATATAAACATTTAAATGATATGAAGTTAAAGTTTATTCAGTTTTGTAAATCAACAGTCAAATAGTTTGTTTTATTTAATCTTGGTTTCAAATTAATTATAAAAATGGCATTCACTTTATTTGATAATTTTTAAAATGTTTTTGTTAGGAGCATGTGATTTTCATTCGAATGCAGTTATCAAGATGTAAATCTGTGAGCTTAATTAAGTATTTGTACTCCCCCTTCCCTACATCCCCAATTAATCATTTTTTTCCTTCATAATTTAAAATATGAACTAAACAGCAGTATATAGCAAAACAATGACTCCAATATTGTGATCCAAGCTACTTTCACACAAAAAGAAGTACCCGCATGATCTAACTAAAATCCTGATGCAAACTTTTAGTAGCTCACGATCGCTGGATGGGATGGTCAAAATTAAAATTCCTTACAGGCATGACAGGCTTTTTTTCATCACCTATTAATGTTTTGTATACCACATAAATGAGGGTAAATTTCTTATATTCTACCTTTATCATCCGTATCCCAAATGTGTAAATACATACAAGTATCATGGTACAGTACACTTGAAAAAAATATGCTATTTTTGTGTGTGCTTTGTGATATACTACCCGTCCGATCTATCCGTATATTTGCAATATTGGAATAAGGATCAGAAAGGTGAAATACTCGTATAAAGTGGTCGTACAATACAAGCATGTGTGTGTGTGTGTAGTAGTATTATTATTATTATTATTATTTAGCACCGCGTCTTACCACCCATTCGGGTTATACGCTTTAAGTACTAACTACGATAATGGACTAGGAATCGGGAAGGTTGAATTAGAGGAAGTGAACCCGCATTTGCGTGGAGGGAGAGTGGAAAACCATTTAGGCAAAACCCACCCCTAGTTCACTCGACCGAGATTCGAACCTCGATCTCCCCGTCCTTGGCAGTCGAGCTCAACACGACTAGCGCGTTAGCCAACTACGCCACCAAGGCGGGTTGAGTATTAAAATACATTTACTTAGTGGAAAAAACACCCTCAATACACCAGAGCGGGATTCGAACACAAATGTATCAGTTATCGAAATGTGACGCTCCAGACCAGGGGTGCATAACCTTTCTTATCCTAGATTCCACTTTTAATAATTGGCGGCTGACTGCTGCCCCCTCTCAAAGTTAAATGTAATAATCATCCTGAAATTGGCGATCATAACCTCAAATTCATGTTACATTGTACGTTCATATTTAACTATTTAAAACCAAATAATTATTATGCATAGCCTACTATGAAAAACTATTAGAGCTATTTTCGTGACATAACTTCTAATCTTAATCGTGAAAACATAATTTATCTACCTATACAACAAAAAATTAAGTTAATTTTTCTGTCTGTAATGAGCGTTACTCGATATATAACACATCTGGACGTATACAAATTTAAAAAATAGTTACCAGTGTACACGAATATGTGCACCTAGAAACCTGAGTTTTAATATTTGGATTAGATTATTTTAAATTAATTGTATTAAAAACTGGTTCGGAAGAAATAAAAGATGATTTTTTTCTGCCTTTTTGAAGCAAAGAAAAGCGTTGCTACCCAGGTAAACGCCGTGTTCTTCTGCTAGTCATTAATATTTATAAACATAATTAAACGTGTTTTCAAATAATATATAACATAAATATTTAAAAAAAATTTAATAACCTTTTGTATAATAATTTTTTGCCTGTTATTTATAACATAAAATTATTGATGTAATTTTCATAAAAATGGAAACGCCCCCTTCCACCGTTACAATTTACTGCCCCCCTGAAAATCAAAAAAATCCCCTGTTAGATAACACTGCCCTAGACCATTCTACCACTTTTGTAAGAAACATATTGATAGAATTTAGAATTTGAATAAAATACTGTACCATAAGGCGGTATGCACACCAGGAAGATACGATATATATCGTAAGGTCGTAAGCGATAGGCGATAATTTTTTTATAAGATAGGTATCGCTTGTTGTCATTCAAACTGTATGGAAGCGACAAAATATGTACAAACCAGTACGATGGCGACATTTATCGTAAAATATGTATATTAAAGCGACACGCTCTGTTAGTCTCTTCACTCAATATCGAACGATATTTCAAGGTGACAACATGTCTAGGTCAAACCAGGTTGAAGAAACATTCTTAATTTATTTAATGCGAAGGGGTCACCAGCCTCAATAAGAATTGGAAGCTCCCAGGACTCATTCTACAAAATTATTTACATTTTCCTTCGTGTTGCTTTAGATAGTTCTCTTGAAACAACTGCAGAACTGCGTAGCAAGTTAATTACAATTTTCATATGCACCCAATACTTCCTTCTATTTATTTTCCTATTCTTCAAATACCAATACATCACGAGAACGGCATATTTACTCGAATAGCTCATGATTACAACTGATAAACTAACTCTAAAATATGTCTCCTGCCTAAAGAGCGTCTTACTTTGGTGTGCAGCAAATTATCTTAAGATAAAAGTCGCGCCTCGAAACGATCGCACGATATAAATCGTATCGTCCTAGTGTGTATCCCGCCTAAGAACAATGTTCACAAACACTTAATATATATCATATTCAGGTTTATAATGTCGTGATTATTTATCCAATAATGCGTGAAAATACGTCCTGCATAAGAGGACGGATGAGGGGATTAGATGTCTTGTACGGCAGAAATGTGTATCTTCATCGCAACAAGAAGTTTCTTATTGAACAAACGATAACGGTCCGCGGTATCCTTGTGATGTGAACCAGTAATTGAGTTATATCCAACTTGTGTCAGAATAAAGGCTCATTCACTTGCATTTTAGGGGTTTCGAGAGGGGAAGAGAAGAAAACGATCGTAGTGAAGAGAGCTCCTACTGTTGCCGGTGGGACAAACTAACTATACGGAGAACTTGAGTATCATAGAGAGGACGTGGCACGAAATTGAATCACAACCCTTCTCTGTCATCTGGGCCCATCCCTTAGTCCTCACACCCCCTCTATAACCCTCATATTCCACACCACCATCATTTTCACTTTGTACTTTGAATTCACCACCTCTCTTCCCCATTTACCGCCCCCCCTCCCCACCTCTTTCAGCAATTTTCAAACCCACGACCCTTCTACATCGAACAGCAATAATTTCTGTCGGTGACTTCCCACCCCTTCACCGAAAACCATCTCTTTTTTTTTCCAACTCAAACCAACTTTGTAATATCCGGGAATCCCATCTAGCAAAACCTACAGGAAACGATGAACGCAAATTGAAAATGGGATTCTCGCAACGAGATAGTTAATCATCGAGGCAGTGAGTGTAGGAAGACCTATTAAAAAAAACTATTTTATTTTTGTGTTATTTTTTTAATGTGGACATTATTTATGTTATAGAAATTGGGGTGGTTATTTAAGCCTTGTTGACAGTCGTAAATGAAATGGATGTTATTGCAGGTAAAGGGAAAAACCGAGGCAACGATGTAGACGGATTGATTGGCTTCTCCCTTGCGGCGATTACGCCCAGTCGTGGTAATGGGGCCCAATTATTGCGTGGGAGGGGAGGGGGGCTCTATTTGGGAAGGATATGAGATGTGGTACGCTATGGTACAGTGAAGCCAGAGGATATTGTAAAGCCCCCTAAGCAACGACCTGTGGAGTATAGTCTGTTCACGCATTACCGTTCTATAAGTAAGGATTTGTAGGTAATATTGATGTGTACATTGTTGTATGAATATTATGAATATATTAGACGTTTGCATGGTATTTTTTTTAATAATTGTGTTCTACGCTGTAGTTACTAGAGTTTTAATTTAAGGAATGGTGACGAGTAGGAAATTCTAAATAAATCGCTCCCACATTAACGGAGAGATAATATGGGGAAAGCCCTATGCTATAAATCTAATGAGAAAAATCCCCCTCGATTGGATATGAGCTCCAGCCCCCTAGTCAAATGTGACCAAGTAGGACTACAATGCCATCTAATTGCCTTAAACATCTTGTCCATAATTATTTCGGTTATTATTTTAGAAATGATAGTTTATTAACAAATAAATTATCATGATACTACTAACCAAAATACATGTTTATCCACTAGAAAATAAAATGTAGGAACACAGTCAAACAAACTTTCTCATTTAATATGTGATATATATTGAGATAAAATTACAAACAATTGATTTTCATTCAACTATCCTAAAGAAGTTTTCCATACGAAACAATTTTTTTTTATTATTCACAACAAATACGCTCTATATGTATGTATATTATACAAAATGGTTAAAATATTTTTAACAATTTTCAAACATTGTTTCTTAGCTACCCTTAAAATATTTTAGATTTTTTAAAATAAAACAATCTTATTTATCATTAAAAATATCCCAGGCATCCATTTTAACCATAGAGGTTAATTTTTTAAAACAATCAAATTTTAGAAAATTGTTTTCGGGTAAAATACCTTTGAAATATTTTTTTCTAGACAAATAAACATAAAATATCCGTAATCAAGTAAAAAATAATAAAGATATAAATTTTGAACAACATATTTGCAACCCTTTTCAAATAAATTCAAATTTTTCAAAAACTGGCCAGCAATCAAATACTACAAAATATAACTTTTTAGGAAAAGGTAGTCTCTAAAGCTACGCATATTGTAAGAAACCTACTGGATACCCATTTTGAACCAAATTGTTAGTGCCATTTTAAAAATAATTCATATTTTTTAGATAAACGTCATCAGTTAGTATTTAACCGTAAATCAATTTTCCCCCAAATATCAAGTATGGTAGGTATATATGATTTTATTATTAATGTCAATACTCCCCAGATAGGCTTATATATTTCAAACAAAATCATAAGTGATATTTTCAAAATAATTTAAATTTTCAAAATTTACTCATCAGTAAACTATATCCATACACATTTTTACCCAAAAATAAAGTATATAATGTTGTTTAGAGGTCAAATAATACTTATGTATTAATTTTTAACAAAAGCATTAGAACAATTTTCCAAACAAATTTAATTCAGAAAAACAATCAACAAAAAACTACCCTTTATTTAAATGTTGGAGTCCAAATAAAAAATAATATACTGAGGTATAGATATATAATATAGTTATTAAGTTTGAACAAAATACAGCAAACAATTTTGGATCTGTGGACAGAGGCAATATAGAGAGATTACATGGGGACAGACAGAATTGTACGAGTAAAATCTACTTTTTTGGGGCTCGGAGGTACATTAAATGTAAAGATTCGTCTTAATCTGGAGGTCAAAAATGTTTACGATTACAATACCTCTATAAATGAGAAAGTAAAAAGGTGTTAGTAATTTAATGATTCTGGTCCTCGTTGTAAAGCAATATAAATCAAAGTACATTATCTATAGATCATGAATTTCTGCGACATTTTAACAGATTATGTGCTGTATTTTAGGGATGAGCTAGTAGATAAATCTTAATTATTGTGTAGATAACATTGAAATATCTAGCAAAGTGGCGTGGAATATTGCTAGGATAAACTGTCTCAATGAATATTCGAACAACTCAGTAGAACACTCACTGACCAGATATAAACTAAAATACATTTCCATGGGAGTTATGTAGATAGGAGGTTCTATGGGATTGATTAGATTGGTTGCCAAGGGCCAGTTTCATAGTCAGACCTAGCACGCTTCAAGCGCGGTGCTATACTAAATACAAGGCCACACCTATCTAAATTCGAATTTAATGGGCCAGTTTCGCATATGAAATCGGCTCATCCCATTCTGGTTTAGTTAGGTGTCGTCCTATATTTAGTAAAGTGCCTTAAGCAGACTCTAAATGAGTGAAAAAATATCACAGGCACTACTTTAATAAACTCTGCTTACTCTGGCAACACTCTGCGCCACGTTACTTGAATTACCTCAAATACCACCCAATAAACGCATTACTTAAATTTATAAACCTAACTAGCCACTGTATGGACAGTGTCCTTAAGGGAAGCGAATGGGCCTATCTTGAGATTATAAAGGTTGGTGTGTGTGTGTGTGTGTGTGTGTGTGTGTGTGTGTGTGTGTGTGTGAGAGAGAGAGAGAGAGTAAGAATCGATTCCGGTCGGGCAGCAAGGGGGGTTAGAGGATAGGGGTAGGAGTAAGGTCACTCCCCGAAGAACCGACAAGGGCAACTGCCCTCAAGGGTCCTATCTGTCCACCCTCCTCCCACCTCCCTCGTGCTGCTTATGAGCCTCCGGTATCCTCTATACTTCCTACTCGCCGGGCTTAACTCGGTTGGGTCCTACACTTCCCATCCTTTTCTTCCCAGTGTATTCCTTTTGAATTTTTCATGTTGAGCTTTGTTCTTACTTTCAAATGTATCTACAGGGTGTTCCCATTTTTAATGTTATTCAATGTTAGGGGATAAAATAGTCGAAGAGAAGCGATGGGAAAGAGTGTTTCTGTCAAGCCACTGGCTAAAGAACCATTTTCTGACAACTCTTAAGGGTATTATAGTAGACCCTATGATATTTGTTTGAAGAATTTTTAAGAAATTATAATATTTTTCCACGGTCAACATTGATAACAATTTACTTATAAGTGTATTTTTTTTAGGTATTGTTATCTTTCAAAAGTGACAGTGGCAGAGCACATGACCAGACGTATAAATATGTGAAAGTAGATCTTGTAACTTTTCTTGGTATCACTTCCTATTAAAGTGACTGTGTACATACTTCTATTGATGAAGACGTAATGGGATCGGTTGTATATCTCTCACTTCTGACATATTATGTTGACAAATTCGAGATCGAAACTAAACATAATGAACCTTTTTATTTTCTCATATCAAGATAAATGATTGTAAACGTAAATATTTTCGACCCCGAGATTATGATGAATTATTACGTTTTATGTGTGTCCGTTCCTAAAAATGTGGATATTACACTTCTGTCTGTTCCTATGTCTGGCTCTCTGTCCACTCCTGGCAACGGATCAAAAATGGTTGGATGGAATTTGTTTACATCTGATTATCTAAATGTGTTATATTGGGATATTATTTTGATTTTGTTCTTAGCCCTCAGCACAAGAGCAGTTTGCTGATAATTTATTTTAGTATCATATTAAAAAAAATTCTAAAGCTTTTATTTAAAAAAGTTATTTATTGAGTGATTGAACACCCATATAAAACTTTATATTTTTTGGTTGGGAGACAATTTGTTTAAGGGTAGTTTACCGATGATTTATTTCTTATTTTAATATTTTAGAAAATGACACTTATCGATTTGACTAAAAATAGGCGTGAATAGTTTTTCGTGATAAATAGTAATAAGTTTTTTATTTCTACTTATTGAAAATAATTTTATGGTAGCTTATAAATAACTTAGTGTTAAAAATTTGAGATTTGTTTAAAGAATTTGAAGAGTTTAATTTAAAATGTGTATGTAAGAGTGTTTATTGTGAGTATTAAGTTGATGTTTAAAAAAAAAATATTAAAGGTTCTTTGAAGCGTTGATATATTACATATTTTTGCTTTTAATAACTCTGATTTGAATTAAATCGTTAAGTGTAACATATAGGTACTATTAATTTTATTTAAACAATATTATTATTGTCTTTACCTTAAGGTGTCAACTGTTATAACAAGTCAAATGAATTGTGCTAAAATGATCTTTATGGTGAAATTAATATTTAAATATATTCATTAAACTCTAAATGACAATATTATGAGGGTGGTAATCAGATTATAATTGTATTTTCACAATTACAGGTAGTCATTTGAACTAACGTATCACGCTAACAATAAACTGGATTTATTGGTGGTGGTGGTGGGGAGAACAGGGTTCGAATCTCTACTCTACCTTATCTACGAGGATGTTTATCTTTGAAGTATTGACATTCCCTCCCCATGCTAATCCCGGTACAATAACTTCAAGGTAATCCGTCCAATCTGTACCCCAAAGATTTATTAGTTGAAAACTATGGTCTTTAACGAATAACTTTAACACTCATTTCTCAATAAACCATAGAGAATATACTCCAAAATATTAAAAGGGGTTAAATTATGTTGAGTGTACCAAAATAATAACATTATCTTAGGAATGTACATACATCAACGATATATTGTTATGCATGATGACACCTGGCAAATGTTTGTTCAGAATTCTAATATAAATTTCCATTATATTAAATGCTATGTGCCTACATGTAGACAACCCTTTTTACATTCTGACGTGATATACAAACTCTCTAGCTTATAGAGATATATAATGCACGGTGTAATTATTTCTGTTGATACGAATGACTTCCCCATGTCTAGTACCTTTTAGAGAGAGAAAGAGATGGGATAGTTAAGGGGCGGCGGGAGTGTTTGGAGCAATCAGAATAAGTGTCCCGTGCGCTTTTAGGGAGAGGTTTGTCGTATCTGAACTAATAACTCACGGGGTTGGTTGGCAGTGATGAACGAGCCCTTTTGCAGCCATTATTATCGGAGACTGCCTTGTAATTGGGACGGAACCGTTGTTACCCTCCTCTACACCCTTCCCCTCTTCACTTCCTTTACCCCTTCTTAACCAGCCCATTATAAAATGCAGTCTCTCTTCCATACAAGACTTTACGTGAAATAGACTCGTCTAGGAAAAGACGATGGGCACGAAGACGCTCGTTTCTGTATCCTACATTCAAATTAACACCAGATGAAAATATTATCTCTTAAAGATCAAATAAACCATTTTTAAAGTCTGAATTTATTTTATAAATGTGATAAGTTATTTTAAACAAATATTGTAATATAATATTTTACCTGCATCGGTAGCCGAATGGTCTAAGGCGTCACTTCACAATAGACTAGACTCTCATTGACAGAAAGATCAGGATCCATATAACAGTGTGGTGTTCTGAGAGGGGTTTTTCCTAAATGGTTTTCCACTCTCCCCCCAAGAAAATGTGGGGCGATTCCTCCTAATTCAACCTCACTCATCCCTGACACACAAGTGTAATTAATACATGTGCATATAATCTGAAGAGGTAGCTAGTAAGAAGAGGTGCTAAAAAAGAGTTTAACTTTTATATTATAAATAATTTCTGGAAGAAAGAAAAAGATAGTCAATATTAATTAGTATTATTCCAAAAAGTTGACTTTTTTTAATTATTCTCTTGGACAAGTTTATAAGCGTTCACTTGATAAATATAAAAAGTGCTTCCTTCGACATTTTCTTTGCCATATCCACTGGCGGAATTAAATAAGAAATAACATCTTATTTCACTTAAGCTACGAAATAATTTAATCACTTAAAAATAATTTAAATATGATATATATAACTTTATACCCGTATGCCTTTGCATACTTTAGTTTTAAAGCATCTCAAGTTAAGCTTTAACATTTTAGTAGTATCCTCTTCGGTGGTCGAGTGTTCTAAGCTGTCCCTCTCGCTATAGACTGCTGACGAATGGTGGATCGAAGCTCCAATCTCAGTCTGCTGTACTGAGGGTGGTTTTTCCTAAAATGTTTTCCCCTCTCTCTCTCCAAACAAGCTTGGGTAAGTTATTCCAAGTTTAAACTTCCTAATTCCCAACAGGTTAGCGTAAATGAGTACAAATACGGCGGAATAATGTCATTGACTCTTGATTTGAGAAGCTAAACAGCACAGGTTCAATGGGGGCAGGGGTCCGGCTAAATGTATATTTAGTGTTTTTCAAGGATGTAGGGGAGTGGTCAAGAAGGTAAGAAAGACGCGCTACGTGGCTTATGGATGACTCCTAATGTCTTAAAGCTTTTGGTTTAGCCATAACTTTCAAGATATGCATGAGTTTCTTTTTTTTTCACTACTTCGGTTATCGCTATGCTCATTTGAGGGAATTTACGATTAATATATCTCATTACAGCTTGATCCATAGCTATTCTACTACCTTACCCTTCCAAATAAATACAATTCCAATTTTTGTGGGTATAAATCCAGTGGGTAGAATTCCGATTTTTCTATAAGGTCGCTTGTTTAAGAAATGCTGGAATGGTAATCATTCCAAATGGGTACAATTCAGTCGTCTCTCTCTCTTAAAACCCCCTCATCTCTTCCTTGTTCTTCAACGAATACTAAGGCAAGACTCGGAGCACAAGAGAATAGCCGAGCGGAGGCCCTTATCTCGGTCCGTTCAGCCGGCCGTTCTTTTTACCGCCATTATCTGTTGGCTGCTATGACCTCTGAGGATTTACCGGGATCCGTGTGGGATGGTTGGTGGTACAAGAGGGATGGGAGGAAGAGGCTGACGGAAAGGCCGTCTTCACTGTTGCTATCTCTCTGATCACCCTAATGAGGACCATCTGTCTCCTGTAAATGATTTCTATAGTTAGACTAGTGTTGATTGGAGCAATTTGTGGATTTTGTTTGGTTTTCTAAATGATCATATGAAACACACTCTACTTAAATATATAATATAGATACTATAATATATATATATATATATATATATATGTCACCTTATAGTTGTTTAGGAATGGGACATAAAACATACTCTAGCTTAAACCACACTCGTGGTTACGTGGATTTAGGCGTTAACATAATTTGATTAGGTTCGCCCGTAATCGCAAGGGATTGAAACTCGGGTGTATTTTCTTGAAGGATTTCCCCTCTACGGAAATCCGAGAATGTTCCCTCGAATTATTTCTTCGTCATTCTTACTCAATTAATGAAAATTAGGGGATAGGCCATGTAGATTCTATATTTGGTGTACACACACAAACACACACACAAACAAACGCAGACAGAATGTTACGTCCATAATGCTAAATTTTAATTTTCGATAATCCAATACCATTGACTCTACTTCCCGCGAACTTGTTTCTAAGCAAAGTGATGGTTGAATTTCTCAATCAGTTATGGTTAATTCCATCCCGAATACTATAAGATTTGCAAATTCCGTTCCAACTACTATAGGCTTTGTAAATTCAGTCCCTTCATTATAAGGGTGACACATAAATTTCGTCCCATCTGTATAAGTAGTTAGTGAAGAAACGATTTGCAGTCTTAAATTTCTGAATAATAATTATTTAACATACATAGTTAATTTAAAAATTCTACACAATGTCAGAATGTATTGTCCTTTAAGGACATTATATAATATAAAGGTAGAATTTACATGACACCTCTCTGGCAAAATCAAACATAGATATTTTTCTACAACCATATTCAGTCATTTTATAAGCCAAAAACTGTTCTTATTCTAGTGCTACTTTTAATTGCTTTGGTGGGTTGCTTCATAGACGAATGTACTATATAGTTCGTTTCACTATGTACATATTTCAACACATATACAAATGTGTAAATATTGGGATATAATGTATATATTTAGGCATATTTAATGTTGTTCGAAACGATTGAACAGAATTTATAATGTGGTTCATAGAAGATGAAAATTCATTCAACATTTCTTCAAGGAATTTAGGAGAAATTTATGTTTCAAAAATTTAATCACAGAATTCTGAGATTCCTTTGTCACCAGGAGATTGAATAGCCATGATGTAACATGAAAAATAATCACCAACGTCGTTTGTAGGTAGAAACAAATGCCCAAACGAAATTTCCAAAATATTTCCTTTCTGAGAGTCATGCCTAGTATAATCTTTACTCAACCCCATTGAATGTATCTCATGAATACCAACTTTTTCCAAGGCGAGAATGGAAACCTCAAATTGAAGATGCCAACCACATTAACTGCATTGCAATGTGTATTTGTTTTTTGAAATAAATATACTTTTTTTTCTGGAGCAAATTTCACCCCTAGTGTCATGCCCTTATTCACAAGGTGTGTAAAAACTTGTATATATGGTTTTGTAGATTTAATTTGAAGCACGAAAAAACACTAAAGTGGTGTAGGCATCATTGTGAAGTCCATAACGTAAAAATTTGAACTAAACCTTTTGGGCAAGATTTTATTATTCCATCGACACACACACCACACAATACACAACATATTAATGTTACTTTCAGTAGAAAATCCCATCAAATCATTTTCTTTATCATTGATCATTAAAAAATATTCCTTTAAATTGGTCTTTATTTTCATTTCCATTAAAAAGTCATAGGTTTTGTCATCTGATTTCGCCAGAGAAAGGTGAACAGAAGATGGCACGTTGTGAATACTTCTCTTCACGAGAGTCAAATTGTCAGATTTTTTAGTTTTTACATCACTCACCCTCTGTTCCTGGTGAAATAACTTTGAGGTTTTTGTATAAATGTCATCTACCACTTTACGTTTCAATGAAGCACTTATTTTCTTGTTCTTAATGGGTCTATTATGATTACTAGGACGAGGATTTTGCACAACTGGATTATTTCTTGGTTTAAATAATGGCATGCAGTACTTTTTTTTCAACTTCATAGTTGTGTGTCATATGCATGATATCTGTGAAATAGAAATTTAAATCCATTAATTATAGATATAAACAAAACATTTCCCATCTCATTTTGAATACACTCCATAGCGAACAAAGTACTACAATCGACATATAATTTCAAACTCTGACTAAGAATATCTATCATGTTTAATACTTCTTTAAGGCTCTAATTATCTCAGTGTGTCGATAGGCCTCTAAACACTAATAATAATAATACGTCTTATAGAGTAAACATAGCTGTAAATAAGGTTCAAGATAATATTTGAAAAAAAAAGAGAGAATAACTTAATTTTTAAAAACACGTCTTATTACTTGTTCAGGCTATACGCACTTGTACTAATTACGATAGTGATTTAGAAATGAGGAAGGTTGTATTTATACGAAGTGCAATTGCATTTAGATGAACGGAAAGTGGAAAAACATTTTATAAAAAAATCACCCTTACTACACCCAGCCAAGATTGGAACCTCGGTCTCTCTGTGATTTACATTATATTCTATTACGAGAGAGGTACCTTAGACCATGAGGCCACCGAAGTATATGAGGATAATATTGATTTCCTACTAATCTACCATTTCAAACTGTAGTGAATCAGACCACAAATTATAAAAGCAAAAACAGCAAATAATATTTTAGCCATCACAATAATACATAGAATAAAATAATAAACAATACAAATATATTTTAAAATAGTTTTATAGAATAAGGGAAATATATCCTCAAATAATAGTTAGAATTTTTTCTTGTTTCATATTGTGTTTATTATTTGGTTTTGCTTGATTTACATTTAACACGGAGCGGAATTTACACCACCTAATTCTAGTGACTGAACTGAATTTTACAATTCCTAATAAAAATGGCTGGAAGGAAATTTCACAGGGGCTTAAAATCATAAAATATTTGGGACGGAATTTACGTCAACTCATCCTAATAAGTATGTTATAAACACTACGATAAAAAAATTAATGACACACACATATCAATAAAAGAGAGATAAATAGAATAATTTTCGAGAATCGACGCTATGTGGCATTAAAATTCGTGAATAGGGCTAGCTGAAATCAGGAATACGGCTAGCTTTAGTTTAAAAATAAAAAAATCCTGTCCTTTGATTGGTTTATTCAAACGGAACCTTCCAAACACATCAATCTTATTGGACTTTTATACATTCATGAGCTTCATGTTAGTATGAGTTTGGTGTATTTTTTTGTAAAACGACTTTTTTAAATAAACACTAATTTCATTTATTATTTCGGAACCGATAAGGTTTAGTTTAACCTGATTGAAAATAAATTGTTTTCAAAATAACTGTAACATGAACTACTACAGATAAAATATATTAAATTATCACTAATTGGATCACGAAGGGTTTGACCTATTTTTACCTCTAAGAAGTCACGTTATAAAAAAGAACAATTTCTTATACTCCTACCTTATAGCCTTTCCTCTTTTGTTGTTCCTGTCAAAGGAGATGGCAATTTACATTATTTTCTACAGTGACGACACACATATGTGAAGCAGATTAGTTTACAAAAACTGTTTTAATAACTTTTAAACTGTTATAAAATAGGTATAAATTATGTTAAGCAAGTATATAATAATTTTTATTTGGATATATATTTTATGCATTCAACACACGGGTTTTATAATGGCTTAATCAATGTTACATTAATGAAAAGGGTAGTTTATAATGAAGTAGATTATCTTGTATTATCGTGTTTGAGAGGAGTGTAAAAACCAAATGATTCATGTTTCAGTGACCTGGTGGTCTAGGGGTAAGGTGTCAGACTTCCGTACTGGGGGTACGGGGTTCAATACTTGGTCCCGGCACGGATTTATCTGATTATCAAACACTTCCTTCACCTCTGACAAGATGTGTATTAATCACAGCTTGTGAATATGTGGAATGCTAGGCCTTCACCATGGTTTGGATCCCATGTTTAACTGTAGGTCCTCCATTTCATCTTACTATCACCGTACCATTACACATTAGTGTAAGTGCGAATGACCCGAACGGGTAGTAAGACACTGTGTGCTAAAAATAATAATAATAATAATAATCATGTGTTGCATCCCCAAAGTATTCTTATTATTTCTAAATATAATAAATTCAATCAATCTTTCAAATCAGATGCCATACAATAAAGATAATTTTTATCATATCTTTTATGATCTAGTATTAAAACATTATTTCTTATTTTTGTTCGTATTTTGACATCAGGTGTAACTAACTACCCATTCAGGTTGTACGCATATTAAATAATTACATTAAGGTCTCAAGATAGAGGAAGGGTGAGTTTTATAGTAAGAGTACCAGCATTCACATGAATAGATAATGATAGACCATTTGGTCAAAACCACTCAGAATAAACTCAACCATAATCCAAATCCTGATCTCCCCGTCGTCGACTGTCTAGTCTACTGCGAGAGTGATGCCCTAGACAAGAAGTTCCTCACCCGGTGGCTGCAAAATGTCCTGTGGGGTTCCACAAACCAAATCCAAACGTTTAAATTGTCACCATATTAAGTAATAAAGTTAAATTTCACCCCATTTTTTTATTATTATGTGATATATATTCTTTATTTGATGCATACGTGCACTCTTTGGACCAACTGATGATACCAGCACACGACTTATAAACTAACTTAATTATAAACCAGAAAAAACACCCAGCCCTCTCCCCGCCCCGCCCCCAACCATTAATTCATCTCTGTGAAAGAATAAAAACAACATTTCACCAATGATACATTTCTTGTTCAAGCCGGGGATTGAATCCGGAACCCTTAGTTTAAGACAGACACGTAACCGACCGAGCTACCCTTGAGGCGAATATATCCTAAACAGATGGTTTGTTTTTTTCAACAGAAAAGGAGAATGGATTTCTTTATGTGAAAATCATGTTATTTGATTGAAATGGAATAAGTAAATCAATCTACCCCTTCCTCATAGTTTTTTTTATAATCCTCCCTCTTTGAACCAAATGAAGAGAAGAAAAAGAATAAACTATACGTTTTAAGAGAGTGATTTTGAATCTATTCGTACACAAAATAAACACCAAAGTGGATGATGGGCCATTTTTATAAAAAGAGTATGAGGGTTAAACACACAGAGAGAGAGAGAGAGAGGAAAAGGTGGTATAGGGGTAGAAAGGGGGCACAGATTTGAGCATGCTTCCCAACGGACACCACGCAAATCGTCCACGCTGCAAAGGATTTTCATTCTTCGTCCTTTTATTTTGGTTCACCATCTTCTATCTCTCTTGCTCCCATCCTAAATATATTTTATCCTGATATTATCTCGCTCTCTCCTTTATCTTTATGTAGATTCTGTAGTGTGGAAACCTAAGAACACCCAAAACAGCCCAGTCCCTTTGAAACGCGTGTTATTGGAAAAACACGAGAGAAGACAAGTCCAGACCAACACTCAAGATGGCTCGAAATCAAAGTAAGAAAATCCCATCGACTGAGCACACTTTGACGGGCCCTGGAGAGACCAAGAGAAGGAATCAGGAGAGTCTCGTGAGATATACAAAACTAGAAATGAAATAAAGTAACAAAAATATGTTCTGGCTAAGTTTATATAAACAAGAACAATTTTTGAAAGATAAATCCTACAAGCTTGGCAACTTCATAACCTTCATCGCTGCAAACTTTATTTTCACCAACACACGTGTCTGAAATATTTTACGATGTTTTTTTTTTGGGGGGGACAGCCAATATTCCCCTCTTCCTTTCTTTCCCCTGTTTTAAGCCCCCTTTCTTTTTGAAGACTCGCTGGAAAAAAATTATATTTTGGGCAACGATTTCTCTCGGCGTTTGTAACTTAGAACTTTAAAAGAGTTTGAAAGAAAACTATATTCGTACGTAAAATTCTATATTAAAACAAACGTCCCCGAAGGGAAAAACACTGGCAGAGAGAGTACAATTTTTATTGGCGTAGATTGTGTGTTCTTAAAGGATTGCATTTCTTTTCCACCAAAACCACCTATTTTAATTTACGAGTAATATTTAATGGTTTTAATCTATATACGACATTTATGGTTCACATTACAGATAGCTACAACTTAACAGTGATCTTAAACTCACAGTTGTAAGATATAAATATATTTTCAACTTAACAAATTAAATAGCAACTACTGACTATATATTTTCAAGTTTCTTACAAAAATTTTAGTTGTCAAGAGCCTATTTCTAAGTTTACTCATTTGATTTGTAAGTTAGTACTTTATCTTGAGTAAACATGTAGTTTTAAAACCATGTCCTGCTACCCGTCCGTTCTACTTAAAAAGTATAATTATAACTATTGTGAGGTAGGGATGAATAAGAATGAATTTAGAATAAATGTAACCACGTTTGCGCGACGAAATAGTAAGAAACAATTAAAGAAATTCACTCTAAGTGGACCCGGCAAGGAATTAAACCCCAATCTCCCCATCAACGGCCAAACATATTTTACGATATTTTAGGTTAATCTACGTGTTCACTTTTAAGGGTGACACTATTGTTAATAACGTTTTAATCTAAGCATTAGCGGTGATAAAGGCCGTTTTATTAGTAGTGCACCAGAATTTGCGTGGAGAGATAATGGTAAGGCCACAGTGATAAATCACAAGTGAAAAACTATCACCAGTTCAATTAATTTAATAGTTTGACCTGGGCATCACTGGCAATCCAGTTTACGTTATTGCAATATTCACTCCATAGACCATTTTACCATCATTGAGTATATGCTAAAGTCATAGTCAAATAGTTACGTTTTGCATTTTCCAGTTTTTGTCCAATAAAATAGCTAAGGTTATACAATTATTGAATTAAAACTCCTTCTCACACTGACAGAGCTATACTCCGATTTAGGTAGAAAGGAACATTTTTGTACTGATATAAAAATAACTTAAAACTATTAAAAAATATTAATAGCGTGAATTATGTGATTTTAAAATGTACTCTTTGTTAGATAATATCAATACCTTTAAAATAATAACACTTTTTATAGCACCACGTATTACGACGCATTCTGGTTATACGTTTATATACTAACTACTACGCTAATAGGATATGGATGTGTATGGTAGAATTAAGAGAAAGCGTACTCGTATTTGCCGGGAGAGAGTGGGGAACCGTTTAGGAAAAACCACCTCAGTACATCCAAATGGGTTCGAAACATGATCACCTCGTCGTCGGCAATCTAGTAATTTGTGAGAGTACCGCTTTAGATCATTCGGCCGCTGGAGCGGATTAATAATAGTCTACTAATACTACTAATAAAGTAAAATGTTATGTATTAATGTTGACCCCATGAATATGTTTGTTTTTTCCCCCAAAATTAATTTCTACTATAATCTGATGCGAAAATGAGCTCGACTCTGACTTAGGATGTAAGAGCCATATCTTTAATAAGGTACTTAAGGATGTTTTTAATTAACATATTGTTTTTTAAAATTATAAATGAAGGCAAACACATCTGAGTTTCCTTGATATTCAAACTCAATGTCAGGTTCTTTCTGGTTGAATAAATCAATTCGTTAGTAACCAACTCACTTTCACTGAGTACTTAGAATTAGAATTTGAAAGGTATATAACGGATATTAACAAAAAACTAATTTAAAATATATATTTCTCCAATAATTGAATTTTGTTTTTGAAAAAAAAAAGTTTCTAATTTTTACAAAGCTCGTCCCAATTGAAAGTTTATTATCATTTTGTTGGTTCATTGAAAAACATGATAATACGGCCAAAATTTATTCAGTTCGTTACCACGCAAATTGCGTGGAACGCGTAGCGACTACGTGTAATGTGATTTTCAATAACTGTTTTTACTCAAATTAAATATGTAAATGGATCCATGCCTGTGTTATATTATTATTTTACCGACAAAACAATGACTTAAACTCCAGTGACATGAAAATAACATTAATGATAGCGTAGGCAATCTAAATATTGGATGTAACTATTACTTGTTATACATTTTGTAAAATTACGTTGAAATTTATTTCTGAAAGTTTTGTCGCTTGAATATTCTCAATTTTAGGCAAGTCACTACGTTCAACTTAATTTTTTGTACTCAGAGAATACGTTTTACATAAAATATTATTTCTTGAGGAAATCCAATGCAGTTAATTATGTCTCTAATATTTTACTTATATTAGGTATTATAAAATTTAAATTGCTTTTTAATGAAAATCATTTTAGAGTGAAAATATGATAAAACTACTCTCCTTTAGTATTATGGTACACGGTTTGTTGGTTGAATGTTCTAAGGCGTAACTCTCGCCATTTACTAGTTTGATGATATCAGGGTCTGAATGCCGATCAGGAGTACTGAGGTTTTGTTCCCTAAATGCTCATAATAAGCATATATGCGTATAACCCAAGAGGTTAGTGAGACATAATGTTAAGTATATATATTTAGTTTGTAGTAGGAAGTGGTCTTGTGGTCAGAGTTCCTGACTACAGATCCAGATGTCCGGGGTACAATCCCTGGCGCTTCCAAAATTTATATATGAAGCAGTGGGTCAGGAATGAGGTCAAACGCAACCTCGTGAGGACAAATTAGGAGCTACTTGAATAAGGAAATAGAAGCTCAGGTATATAAAGCTCATATTAATGGTTTTAGGGCTCGTTGTGCTGACCAGATGACATCCTATATTCGCAAATGTTGGCATTATCATCACTAACGACGGTGGCTGCTCGAATGGTATAGCTTCTCTTGCGGGATCACATAATGGAGTGATTTCTAGGAATGACTGAAAGGCCTTTTTCCCTGTCATATTTCTACTATATATTAATATTTTGGTAGGAGTAAGGAGCTTACGGACGTTACTTCCTACCAAAGCCCGGGTATATATACAGGATTATTTAGATATTTCCAGATAAAAATATAAATACAAGTTGCAGGTGGTGAAAAGACAAATACTTTTGCACGTTATATTATTATTATTATTATTATTATTATTATTATTATTATTATTATTATTATTATTAGCACCGCGTCTTACTACCAGTTCAGGTTATACGCACTTACGCTAATGTGTAACGGTAGGCTGATTGTTAGAGGAAATGGAGGACCTACAGTTTAACGTGTAATCCGAACAACGGTGGAGGCCTCACATTCCCCACATTCACAAGTTGTGATCAATACACGTCTTGTCAGAGTAGAAAGAAGGGTTTAGCAATCATATATGGGGACCGATGATTGAAACCCGAACCACAGAACAGAAGTCTGACACCTTACCCTTAGACCACCAGGTCACCCATTACACGTTATAAACTTGGGAGTCATCGACGCCAGAATGGTGGTGCTACGAGACGTCCAATTGGGTGCTACATTGAGTTGCCTGACAACAGGTATAAGGAATTATTTCTGATTCAGGAAAAGCGCGAGGGGAATGGCCGAGTTGGTTTGCTTGTTGTGTTGCGTGTGTCTCCCCTACAACCTGTGCCTGTGTGGTGTTCAATTAAAGAGGTGTCTAGTTACAAAAACGTTTTTTGATGATTATCTATTTTTTTTAAATCAAAAAGTCTTATTACCCATCCCGGGGGTACTTATTTTAGCTAATTAAAGGAATGTAGATGAGGAAGTTATAAGTTAGAAAAAATACAGAAAAATGTGCACAGAAGAAGCCATTTTGGTTAATCACCCCCAGCACACTTAGCGATGATTCTATCCTCGACCTAGCTCCACTCAAATGCAGATACATTTACAATAATTTCTACCTTCTTAATCCCTACCTCATTAGAGTAGGCCTAACCAGAACTCGTATATTATCTACTTTGTAGAATCATTATTATTTACTTCGTATTTACGTATGGCTATACGCATTTTAGTTAAGCTAATGATGTAGGGGCTAGGAGGGTAGAAATGAAAGGAAATGTACTCGCATTTGGGTGTAAAGAGGGAGAGAGGGCTATAGCCCCAAATGGGTGTACTGATGGCTTCGTCAACTCGGCCCCACCCACAAAAGCACTAAACACCTCATATACGTTGGGGATAGCCAAAAAACATAACTTTTCCTTAATTTGTGTCTTTTTGTAGGTGCTATAACGCATAGTCATTTGATTGAAAAAATTTTACGTTACTCTGGCAGCACTCACTGATTACGCGTGATAACACCTATAATCATTAGGAGGAACAGTCTTCTGCATGACGTCATAGAAGGAAAGGTTGAGGGAAAGAAGAGTTTAGGAAGAAGGAGGATTCAAATATTAGATGACATTAAGGAAAGAAGAAAATTCTGGGAGCTGAAGGAGGAGACAGAGGACAGGGCGCATCGGTGGTTTAAACTCACTGACAAAAGGAATGGACCTGTTGTAAGATAGAACACCTAATAATAATACTAATAATAATATAATCCCTAAAATAAAGTAACACAAACAATTATACTGTTGGGAGACCTGTAGGTCTAGGGGTAAGGTGTCGGACTTCTGTGCTGGCGGCCGGGGTTCAATCCTTGGTCCTGGCACAGATTTATATGATTACCAAACCCTTTCTTCACCTTTGACAAGACATCTTGTGAATGTGGGGAATGCCAGGCCTCCACCGTAGTTCGGATTCCACGTTAAACTGTAGGTCCTCCATTTCATATCACAATTACCCTACCATTACACATTAGCGTAAGTGCGTATAACCCGAACGGGTAGTAATATGCGGTGCTAATAATAATAATAATTATTATTACTATACTGTTCACTGACCAACACTAACGTTGCACTAACTATTGAAATAAATTTGTTACTTAATGCTTTAATGGGTGGACCAAGTTGACATTGTTGTACTTAGAGTGGTATTTCCTAAATGGTATATCTTCCTTGCTTACTTTTGACGTTGACATTTATCTATAAACTCGTTTATCAAAAGTAGGTAAATAATAGTGGCTTTTTTTTAAAGAGGGTATTTATTGTCACTGAAAGATAAGAACATTTGGTCGTTCAAGAACGTGCTCCTAGATCGACCACCTGGCTCACGTTATCACTGTTATTACAGGACGACCCATCACTCCCTCTTTCAACCCTTCCCCCCACTTTCGGCACTCTTCTTAACTCTCCGTTCCGGCCTGGGATTGATAAGGGGGCGGGGGG
>CABFOW010000237.1:214021-241657 GCA_902141385.1 Timema californicum
GGGGGGGGGGGGGGGGGGAGAGCGCTTCGATCCAATAAAGACGCAATGGTGTGACGATTCCGCTACGGTCAGCATGAACCCTCGGTCGCCCCCCTTCTCATCACAAACTCTCTCAACCCATACCCTTCCCTACTATTCTTCCCATCGTTCGCCCCTGGACGAGCTACTATTGAAGAAGAGGGGGGGAGAGTCTCTACCCCTCTTCTCTCCGGCTCGTTGACAATGATCACACTTTCCGCACTTTTATTCCCCGCCCCTTACGCTCCTCTGCTGCGAGGGAGGCAATAGACCGCCTTGTAAGGGTCTTTAATGGAGCATTTTGTTTGTGTACACGCTGTTCCGAAAAAAGAACATTCTTCCAGGCGTGCTGAAGGTTATTTTTTTTCTTAAATGGTTTTCACTCTATTTAGAGGTAGGCTACCCACATTCGCGTGGAAGGAAAGTAGGAAATCATTTAGGAAAAACAACCTCAAACCACCCGATCAGGATTCGAACCTATTTTTCCGATATACCTTTCTTCAACAGGCCAGTCTAATACGAGAGTTAGGCCTTACACTATTCGGTGAGTGAATAGGATTCGATGAAATAATTAGGGTGTGTTGTGTTTCTCTTCCTGTATTGAATAATCGCTTTTCTCGTTGGGGGTTCCGCCCTCAAACCCCCAGTGAGTTTTCTTTGCAGGTGGATGTAAACTAATGTAATTCCGGAGCCGTTTTTTGATAGGCCTTACCGTTTAGCCAGAAGAGACCTCCAAAGAAAGGTCTGCACCTACTTTAAAGTTGCTCCGCCATTTTGATTTTTTTGGGGGGTTAAAAAGTAAATTTTTTAACTTGTTGGAATTTTACCGTCAATTACAGGCTAAAATCTAAAAGTTTGCCAAATTTCAAGTTTCTAGCTCATATGAAAGTGGGTAGTCATTAATGTCAGTGAGTGAGTTAGCCATGTGGCTTTATAGTAGTATACAGTAATATAATTGTTCAAATATTGGCTGCAATGTCTGCCATCCGTGTAACTTTTTCATGGTTAAATACCCTAATTCGTTTATTGTGGATTACCCACCACGGTAAAGCCATTTCTGTCGCAACAATGAACGTGATATATTTCAACGGGTTGAGCGAGTGTATCCCAGATACATTTTCAATACTTATTTATTATCGTGACCCACATTGTATAGCTCTGGTAAAAACAAAATAGAACGAGAGATAATGTGCTCAACGTGGAGGAAAAACGGACAATAATAAAATGACTATCGATTTTTTTTAAAAATAGGGTATAAAATGTTGACATAATATCTGCTCCGATAAAACGTACATTGTAATCATTCTATTTCAAAGTATTTGGTGTGGTTTTATTACTCGAAATTATAGTAGAACAGTCGGTTACAAGTAGTTAGTAATTTGAACGTTTGAAGTTTAGAGTCTATTAAAATGTCATCAAGTTGTCATTTGTGTGTTCTACGACTGGATAAAATGTTTGTTTATATTCGACCTAATAATATGTGGGATTTTTACTAAACTAAAACTTTTTTTTTTAATGTAAATGTCTTGTAACATTGTTTTTAATAAACCTGATTCTTCTTTTCTTTTTTGCATGCCACCAGGGCTTATCGTCTAGACCAGTGGTTTCCGAACTTCTTGAATGGCATACCACTAAAACAATTTCCGTGTTTTGGAGTACCGCCAAAATAATGCTGAATATTTTCTATTTAGGTAAATTTTTAATGATGCCCAGGAATATAGTGACACAACACCACTAATTATTCGTTAAATATTTATAAAATCATTATTTAACAGTTCTGCTTAATCATCAGTGCGTATAATAGTACACAGGTATTAAATAAATATAAAAGAAAATGTATCCTTCCAACAATTGTTTAAATAATTTTTCCCTTCTGGTTTGACTTGGTCGTACTATATTTATTAGAGTTGATAAGACATTACCTTTAACAACTTTAATTTTCTTGTTTTGTCTGGATTTTCACGGCGTACCGCCTGGAATAATTGCACGTACCACAAGTTGTATGTTTACCACATTTTGGGAACCACTGGTCTAATTCCTGTTCCTACACTGCAGTGGCGGATAAGCATCCGTCTTATAAGGTTAGACCATCATATAGGTGAGGCTATTTCGCACACATGAGATGATGTGGAGATAATGATGATGATTATGTAGCATCAGTGGAAGTCTTAAACCTAACTTAAGCCTAATTAACCAGATCATATTTAACATAGGAACACCGTTTCCCCTTGGGAAAAATACTTATGGTACCGCTGGAAATCTTACACGAGACCTTTAGATTCGTAGTCAGGAATGCTGAACACTAGACCAAAAGACCGGCCACATTTTTATAAACTTTAATTACCCTTCATTTTATAAAACATACTAAAGTTGAGAGTAAAGAACTATATTGAATATAATATATACAAGTTTAATATTTATTTCTTAAAAATATTTTTTCAAGTTAATATTAATACATTTTATTAATTTACAATGGCAATAATAATAATAATAATAATAATAATAATAATACTTAAGAACCGAGTCTTACCATCCGTCTGGGTTCTACGCTTAAGTACTAATTACGCTAATGGGTTAAGAATTGGGAAGGTTAAATATAGAAGAATTTATATCCTCTAATACCTTAATTACACCTTAATTGTGTCATTAAAACTTTATAGATACATCATTTATAAATTCTTTATATAACATCTTCCTTTATTACAATAATTAACATTAATTACCTGATGGCCTATCTTACACAATAAGTACTGCCCTAGGTGGCAGTTACGACATAATGTTGTTTAAAATTTAAAACACTACCTAGATACCCATTTTGATAGAAAAAAATTAAAAAATCTCACAATTTTGTAAAATTAGTCATTAGTAAACTTAGGATCATATCTAAAAATTAGCCTTGTGATATGCCAGTTTAACATCTAAATACGCAATTTGAATGAAATCTATCAATATATATCTTCTGTGTTACCAGACAAATAACCCTACAGAAAGGAAAGGACAGAGAATATGGAAGCAGAGACCATTGCTAGAATTTCCCATAAAACGTCAAATATCCACCATACTTTCGAGGCATAAAATTGTAAAGTTTACAAAATTTTCATGATATGAGAAAGCATAAGTCAATTAAAATATTCACCTTCACTTGTTTTCTTCGTTTTCCCCTCTTTTTTTTGTTTTTTTCTCCTGACAAAACATTCCCGCTTAAGGCGACCTAATCATTTTCACTCAAGCTCAAAAATTACACCATGTGTAAAAGAAGTTTCCATTTTGGAGGGTGGATGTTTTGTTGAAACTTTCTTCTTTTTAAAAATAGAATTATTTTAATTGGATTACATGTCTGCGTTTGTGATCTAGGTACTAATCTTTGTACCTTCATCTCCTCGGAGTAAACAAAATATCTTATTTTCTGTTTGCAGGCCCCACGGACTTTATTTTTGTTTTAGAAAGTTATATTTGTATAAAAACCACAGCCTAACGGTGTAAGCTTATACCATTATACATACTTGATGGCTTGACATTTAAAGAGGAACACTTGTTTGGATGTTTTGAAAAACAAATTATTGATACATAAAGTTTCAGGAAAAGAATTTTTTTGTGATATATATTAAAAATTAATTTTATTCACTACTATAACTTTTTAAAGAGATAAATTTACTTATGTCAGTGCTATTTTAAATTTCCTTTATTCATATGCTATCCTAAAATCTTCTATTTTTAAATGTATCTTTTGAATGACAATTGAAAATCCACTCAATTTAAAAATTATAATATTTTAGTGTTTTTATCTTTTCCTCTGTGCACCACACCTTACTACCCGCTCAAGCAATTGGACTATCCAAATAGCTAAACAAATTAGATATTTATGAACAAGGTTAAAATCAAAATAAATGTACCAGTCTTTTCGTGTGGATGAGGGGGAAACCATCTAGGGAAACTAATACCCCCCACCTCCCTTGTAGTCTAGGTTTAGGTTTGAATAATGACCTCACCTTCACGCTCAATCAATACTAAACAACAGTGAAGCTTTGATCCACCTGTCCAAAGAGTCATATTTATTTATAAGTTAAAAGTGATATAGATATCCACCTGGGTGTGCACGTAAACTAAACGTCAAATTGATCTAGTTTGTTTTTTAAGTAAGATGGTGAGAATGGGGGTCGAATCTCGGCTGGGTATACTAGTTTTCTATATCTTAATTATTTTTCACTCCCCCTCCACGTAAATTAAGGTATATTTCTTTAAAAATGTACCTTACTTATCTCTATTCTAATAGTGCATCTATTATTATTAATATTATTATTATTATTATTATTAGCACAACGTATTATTACCCGTTCGGGTCAAACGTACTTACGTTAATTTGTAATGGTAGGATGATTGTGAGATGAAATGGAACATCTAGAGTTTAACGTGGAATCCGAACCACGGTGGAGGCCTGGCATTCCACACATTCACAAGCTGTGATTAATACACATCTTGTCAGAGGTGAAGGAAGGGTTTGGCAATCAGATAAATCCACACCGGTACCGAGGATTGAAACCCACCACCTTACCTCCATTTATTAACTTTAATGTTTGTGTGCACTGTATATTAATACCCATCAGGGCTATACTAATTATAATTATACCAGTGAGTTTGGGGTGATTAGATTAGAAATACAAATTACCTGTATTTGCGTGGTGGGGGAGTGATAAACAAAATAGGAAAATACACCTTTAATACACTAGATCGGAAATATAGCTCCTACCTAATCGTCACCAAAAATACAATTTATTGAAAGGTTTACAGACATTTTATATCATGTGAACATTAACGCTGTTATTTGTTTATTTAAATGTGAATTTATCAAATGATTAGTCAGACACGGGTCAAAATAAAACAAAATAATATAATATTTTAGAGAAATCAAATGGAGGATAAAAAAACCTACCAGAATCCGAGAAAGAGACGGTGAAAGCAAGAGATAATAATAAGCTTTTACGGACTGTGAAATAACCTCCATCTAATACCTTTCAAAGTACCTTTTGACCTCCTTCTGAATACGTTCGTAAGCAGTCAAAGCTCTTGTGTTAACGATAGCTTTACTCCTACCCGCTGATGTCTGGACCAGGCTAGTGACAATAGACAATTATCCCGGGGCTCATACGCGGTCTCATAACCACGACAGTCACTTGTTGTGATGCTCTGAGTAGCTTTCTTTAGCACAAAGGGGAAATCCATTTAAAAAAAATAGTAATCCCTTTTCTCTCTTTCTCTCTCTCTCTTTGCTTTATCTAACTCATTTCATCAAAATGCTTTATTCACTCTGTAGGAATCACTTTTCCCCTAAAGCCAGAACTAGCCAACTAAACACTTCTGGATGACATACACGTGCTAGAATTTAAATAAGTGACACTACGCAATTGTATGTATTTTCTTAACATTCCATTATATTTTGGAACGGAAAATGTTCTAAAATGTATTACTTGTAGACTAGCGTTTAGTTATTATTTTTTCCTAATATTAATTATACATAGATATTTATCTTGCAAATACTTCCCAGACACCCATTTTTAAGAGCCATTTTCGAATAATTTCAAACTTTCAAAATAAAATGCAAGATTAAATATTTATTTTATTACGAGAGCTTATTAGAATTCTATAGAATATGTTTTATTATTTAGGTAATCTAACCTACAAATTATGAACCGATTGATTATATGAAAAAATTACTTACAAACTAACTTAATTCTAAAACAGACACATTACCCTGTTCCTCTCCTGTTAATTCATTACAAAGAAGGGGGAATCTCAAAATAATTCAAGCCAATCTTGGAATCAAACCTAGGATCCATAGGCCTACATCAGTAGGTGACCTGGCGGTCTAGGGGTAAGGTGTCAGACTTCTATGCTGGCGACCGGGGTTCAATCCTCGGTCCCGGCAAAGATTTATCTGATCACCAAACCCTTCCTTCACCTCTGACAAGACATATTGTGGACGTGAGGAATGCCAGGCCTCCACCGTGGTTCGTATTCCACGTTAAACTGTAGGTCCTTCATTTTATCTCATAATCACCCTACCATTACACATTAGCGTAAGTGCGTATAACCCGAACGGGTAGTAAGACGTGGTGCTAATAATAATAATACATCAGTAAGATAAATGGTACGGAACTCCGCACGGACTTTCCCTCTCTATTGTTTGAAAATGTAGATATTTACTCAAAACTCGTAATATATGTGAAACGAAATAATATACACTAGCAAACCCAAGCATATATTAAATTATATTCATGTAAAACATTGTTTGAGTACCTGTTTTATTTTTAAAGAATTCACATTCTCATTTCTATATTTTGATCTATAAAAAAGATCAATATGGAGTCCACGTGGGTCACACTTCGTATTAAAATTTCGACTTCTGGTTAAAAATTTCGACATTTTATTTAAGTGTTACACACCTTCAGGTCATCGAATTGCTATTAAATTCCATTTATAAGTTTTGATCAAATAAAAAATGTAAATATTGGATATTGAGTCTAAAATATAGATAGATCATTGTTGTACACACATTTATAAATAGATCTACATATGTGTAATGATAAGTAATTTCATATCTCAAAAAGTTACGGAGATATGATAAAAAAAAAGAATTTACGCAACAGACCAGAACCCTTAATTCCTTTTGCCGAAATATTGAGAGTAGCCATTTTGTTTGGAACATTTATAAAAGTTTAGAAATGGAATTTATTCAAAATAGTTAGAGCCAATTTTGAGGAAATTGACTTTTTCTCTTTTTACCCTTTAGTAAACTACCTTTAGTTTTAGGGATAAATACCCAATTCCAGAAACCCCTTGGGGCATCTCTATGAAAACCCTAGATAACAAATTTTATCACGATCGGTAAAATAGTTTAGGCTCTAGTTGGTGGTACAGACAGACATATAGACAGACAGATGGAAATTCAAAAATAAATTTTTTGGATTCGGTGGGCTATGAAACGTCGAGATTCCTCAAAATCTCGAGTTCAATTTTTTTGACTATCACAATACTTTCTCTATCTGTGAGATAGCAAGAAAATAAAAATCAATTTAAGAACCAGTAAAAACAAATTTTTAAAATTAAAATTTTCAAATGTAATATTTTTTAACTTTTACCAAGAACATACAATACAAAAGGATAGCCCCCTAAGGTTACATAACGACTCTGTTGTTGAAATATATATTGTTCATTTTTATACAATTCAAAGAAACTATTGCAACAATTTTTGGGAAATTAAAACCCTTTGCATAAATTTATTGTTCATTATATTTGACAGGAAAGTGGAAGCCATGGGAATGAAGTTTGTGAAGAGCATGTTAGCTGTCACGAGGAGAAACAAGATTAGGAATGATGTTATCCGAGAAAGAGTGGGGGTACAGGGAGTACATGAGATAGTAGAGGAAGCAAGACTGAGATGGTATGGGCATGTAATGAGGACGTAAAAAGAGAGAATGTCAAAGAAAGTGTTGGAAATGAAGTATGTAGGAAAAAGACTGCAAGTGAAGCCAAGAAAGAGAGGGGAGGAGCAGATAAATGACAGTGTACAAATGAGAGGAGAAGAATGAAATCAATTAAAGTAGGAATAATGTTAGAAAGATAGAGGAAGATGAAGACATTTTACTAACGTGAACGGGCAAAAAGCTGGAAACAGTTAAATATGATGATGATGTTGATTATATGTGATAATTTACTAAGCAATTGTGATATTTTGGCAGACACAAAAAAACTATTTATATTTAGTAAAAAAATGTCAGTCTTGTGAGAAGTGGGCATGTCTTTTCATTTGATATGTCCGGAAGATAGAGATTGGATTAATAATAGTTATTCACCAAGGCTAGGTGTTGATTTCTCTCTTTCTCTTTGGACCTATTCTCTTTTAAGTCATACTTATAGTTTGATGTTTGCATAAAATAATGCTTGAATGCATACATCATATGTATATATCTGTCTTGAAATCCAAATACTTCGCTGTGTCTTTTTTAAGTTTGCCAAGCAGTTGAATTTCTTTTATGTCTTATCCAACTAGCTACTAAATAGAAATCAATCTTTTAAAAAAATATGCATATTTTCAGTTTTTTAGTGCCTGCAGAAATTTGTATTTTAAAATAATTTTATCGAAAAGGTCTCTTGTACTCCTGTTGTAATTTTTCACGACTACTGTACTGACAGAATCACGTTTTCATATACATTTATATATTTGTCTTACACAAACATCATAGGATCAGCACCTTTTTCAGATGAGTTCAACAAAACAGGCTTGCTGTCAAAGCATCCGGTGATAGCCAGCTGTCCGTCATTATTTATAGATTCATTCGTAGCACCACGCTATTGTTTTAAAGAAAGATCGCTTTTGATATCAAAGCTAGTTTATAGATTGTTCTCATTCCCATAGAAAAAATGCAATTGAATACAAACTATCTAACAAATAAAGAGGCAAACTAACGATCTATATAAACAATTGTCTCTTCCTATTGAGTTGGAATGAACGCATGACAACTTTATTTAGTCCGATGTCAATAAAATAAAATCAGGCTTTTAATAATTGACTTTCCGATTCCTTACTAAAACGGAATCCAAGGGAAGACAATCAGGATCTACATCCATTACTGTTTCCAGCATGTGTTTTTTTTATTTCTTACGTATAATTATATATTTTCCACTATCAGATTGTAAGAATTGTCTAAGCTTCATATCCCTCATAATCTAACTCAAGACTAGGACAGGCACAACAACATCCAGTCCCAAGCCGTTAATTTATTACTATGAAAGGATAAACCTCCGTTTCACCAAAGATACATTTTTCGGCTATGCCAGGAATTGAAGCCGGGATCCTTTTTAATCAGTAGTGGTGAGTGAAATATCTGTCACATGACAAAATATTAGCAATCAGAGGCACTCGACTGTGGGCAGTCCACTGAATTCGTATTCAAGGGTCATTTAAATAATACACTGTTATTATTATGCTTATAAACAATTCTATTTCTAATGGGCTACAAATTTTCACTGTTATTTCTAAATTAGTTTGGTTCATTTTATCATACAATAGTTTAAATAAATTATAATCAATTTACTGATTAAATAAATCAATTGAGCATCTCTTTGTTGCATGATAAATTGGCTTATATAAATCTCTAGTGCTGGTGCTAGAGGTTCTAATGTAATTTTTTTTTCTCAAATAAGTATTACTACTTACTGTTGGTCTAAGTTCAGGACTTGTGGTATAAGAGGTGGAGTTGATGGAATCAGTTGAATTTTTTATGTTCTTGTTAGTCGTCTCTTGCAGGGTTAGCCATAGGTAAATTTTCCGCCTAGGCGGGATTGCGTTTTGGCACTCCTATATATAACTGGATGATAGTAGGAAAATAATAATCCCCGAACATTACTTAGGCTGGGCGTGATGGAAAAATAATCTGAAAAGAAATTTCACAAACTATAATCATCTTCCAAACGTTTCACTGCGAGATTATAAGAAAACAGCTAAAACATGTTTTTTAGACAATGTTTTCTTCTTTATTTGTTACTGAACAAACACTTGGATATAATTAGCCATTTACGAGATTATTGCAAAGAACAGTCTTAGGAAGCTATTTTCCCAAAATGGGTATGTAAAATAACTTTAAAATAGTTGCTACATTGGGTGAGGTATTAGAGGTTTGGGAATTATTTTCATTGCCTGGGTTACCTTAGACTAGGTTGGTGCTCTGTTTGGCGCCCCACTCTAGCTGGCCTCCTGGGCAGCCACCTGGTTAACCCGGCCCTAGTATCTTGGTACAGGATTAATAATATCTATAAGAAGGATAAACATATTTTATTTACTGTGGTGCTGTAAAATTAAATTACTTTTTCTCTTTTATAAGTGATGTCAAATTTTAATCATAATTCCATAGTATTATTATTATTATTATTAGCACCGCATCTTACTATCCGTTCGGGTTATACGCACTTACGCCAATGTGTAATGGTAGAGTAATTGTGAGATGAAATGGAGGACCTACAGTTTAACGTGGAATCCGAACCATGGTGAAGGCCTGGCATTCCCCACATTCACAAGATGTATTGTCAGAGGTGAAGGAAGGGTTTGGTAATCAGATAAATCTGTGCCGGGACCGAGGATTGAACCCTGGCCACCAGCATAGAAGTCTGACACCCTACACCTAGACCACCAGGTTACCAATTCCATAGTAAATTTATTTATTTTTATAACATTATAAAAGCACACGCAAAGTGTAAATTTTTTTGATGAGATATAAAAAATAAAAAATCTTTTAAATTAAAAAGAAAAACAAATACGGTGACATGACCACAGATAGCACAAAGATAATTAAATTAATTTGATAGTTTAAAAAAAATGAGCGTGTTCTGTCATCTCTAGGGAACAAAGGAAACTAATATTCATGGTTGTATTATTTTTTTATGTTTACAGTTTTCGATAGTTTAATAAATACGTGTTAAACACTTTAACCAAGCAATATAGAATATCAGATTATTATTTTAATTCTATCCCCTCCCAATTTTATAGTCTAATTAGAGTAAAAAGAATTTTTTCCTGTATTTAATAAATGCAATATATTATTTTTAGTTATTTAAACATTTGGTAATATGCCTTTCCAGTGTTACTTAGACAGGGCGTAAACTTTGACAGCTGTAATATAAATATGCTGACCTGTAGTCCATTTTAATTATTTTCATATTCCCTTTAAGTGACTTACTATATCACTCTGACCTCACGCTAGGCCAAAGTAAAGAGAATAGAAAGGTATCACCACCTGGAGTCATTTTTTTTATATCATTGCTTTCTTCACCCAGTACACAGCAGTTATATTTTAATACGAAGAATATAAACTTAAATGTGTTTTATAAAAAGTGTTATTACATTAATTGGATTGGATTCGATGGTATTGGGTTTTAAAGGTTTATTTATTATTTAAAAATCCAAAATGTGACCTGATTTTTAACAATATAGTTTGTCTTCAAAATATCTTTGTGCTGGCTTGTGTACAGAAGGATGCCACACGCTTAGCCAAACAAATGTCTTTCTCTACCTGGAACTACCTTCTATTCTCTTTATATTGCGCCAGACTATGTATTAAATAAAAGTGTATGTAAAATATCGAAACTACCCTCAACCTCGTCAGCTTTGAACACTAAAGGAAATCATGCAGTGCTTAAACCCCTGACCGACTTGTCAAGTTTCCAAATGACACAAATGTGAAGTTACTACCTGACCCCCCTCCCTCCTTTCACTCCCCTTCATCACCAGCTATCCTTCCATTAACTATGACAAAGAAGACCGTTCATCCAGAATGATGTCAGTACTTGTCTAACATAGTTTCCTTCCCTCCGGTACATCCCCATCACAAGGGAACCTTCCAGTCACGATCCCTTTGATAGAACGCAAAACAGCTCCCATCAGAGTCCCGTAGGAATGGTTTACAGGACGGTAATGGAAAGGGGGCATAGGCAGGACTGTATCGTTTTGATCTACTACCTAAGACGTTTGACTTTAGACAGTTAATCAAAAGTTTCATAGCGCTTCCTTCACCGTTTACAAGCAGTAGAGAAGTCCACGGGGGTCTTCAATGGCAAAGCTTATTAGTCTTGCCACAGAAACCACATCTTGGACGGCTAAGCAAGTTATGTGTTACCATTCCTACCCCCCATCCCTAAACGAGTTGAAGCGATCTAGTGCCACGCGCGGAATCTATTTCGGGATCCCATCTTGGTAGCCACAGTCTGCAACGCTTTTGTCAGGCAGACGGCTAAAATGATTTCGATCTCCTGTCAAGTAGGATACCGTCTTCTCTATAACCATTAGCTGATGATCAAGCGATTGAGAATTATTCCTTTCTCTTCCCTTCAACAGGTATTAAACTATCCTTGGCAAAACTTGGGTTGGATTATTTAATAAGCCAGATTAGTTCCTACCAAGATAATGGCAAATGATTCACCGTTTTGAATCATATTGGCTGCGGATGAAAGAAAAATTGTAAATCAAGTTCTTAGGAATTGGAAGAAAATGTTTATCATCGAAAATTAATTTTATTGCCCGAAATTTTATTACGTTAATAATGTTTAGATAGATTATTGTTGCATAATTAAATTAAATTAAATGAAAATGAAAATAGAAGAATATAAAATTCACTTATTTCAAAAAGAGCCCTGGTATTATCTTTCCTTTTTATTGAAGTGAAAATCATTCTTGTGAAATGTTAAACTTCCGCATGAGACCCTAAGCTAAGAAAACCACATTTGAAACTTTACGATGCATAATACTTTCAAAAAATTATCTTGAAGATCATACCACAGAAATTAAGCTTATTTCAGTAAAATAAAAACGTATTATACTTATTTCAATTTAAGAAAGAAGTTCATAGAATCTGACGCAAAGAATATAAAATATATAGCTTGGTTTAAATATTTTCTCAATTGTTACTAAAGATTTAATGCTAATATAAGGTTTTTATATATTTTGTTTCCACTACTAAAATACCCATTCCCCCATCCCCCTCACCACACACACGCACGCAATTTAATGTTTATTATCTATATAAACAATAAGGGATTATATAAGACTTAGGAAACTCATATGTTATGAGCACATTCAAATAATGATTAATGAGTAATGTTAATAGAAATGCCATATTATTTCAGCTATTCATTAAATTCATATTACACTACTGAAGGAAAATGACTTGTTTTTGTAGAAAGAATTATCATAATAATAATGATAATAATAATACTTAGCACCGCGTCTTACTACCCGTTTGGGCTATACACTTAAATAATAATTAATCTAATGGGCTAGGAATTGGGAAGGTTGAATATAATGGAAGTGGACCCATATTTGCGTGGAAGGAGGGTGGAAAAAATTTAGGAAAACCCCTTGCTGTTCATCCGAGTGAGATTTGAACCTCAATCTCCCTGTCCTCGGCAGTCTAGCTCAACACACAACATTCGCGTTAGATAACTACACCACCGAAATTGGTTATAAATATAATAACCTTGTTTGTTTTAGAGTTGTTAAAACTTGTTTAACTTCAAACATCAACTAACAAACTTTTATAGCTGTATATTTAGTTTCACGTTAATACCAAGTTTTAGCGCAGTCGGTAAAATAGTTTAGGCTCTACTGTGAGATACAGACAGATGAACAAATGGTCAGATGGGCAGATGGATGGATGAACAGATTGCATTGCGAAAACCACTTCTTTGGTTTCGTGGGGGTTATGAAACGTCAACATTTATCAAAATCTCAAATTAGATTTTTTGATGATCACAATAATTTATCTACCTGTAAGATATCAAGAAAGTAAAAAGCTCATCTTAAACATGCTTTCACTAGATAATGTTGCACCCTCTATGAGTCCTAATACTACCCGGCCATAAAAAAGTAATAATAGGGAGAGGATGAACTTAACATACATGATGAATGGAAATTATAAAAAATATAGATTCAACAAAATGAGCAGTATATTCATTTAAATGACAATAGCGCAGATAACAATAGATGGTCTCATTATATCATAATAAGTACAGTTGGAACTTATGCTCAAAGCAAACAACTTTATACCATTAAAGTTGCGCAAGTGTTTTAACAAAAGGAAACATGAAATCCATCATAATATTGATAGACCAGTCTATATGAAGACAATACCAAAGCGTATATATTTAAATGCGATACAAATTTATAAGGGCCTAATGGGCACCTTAATATGGTTCCCAAGGTTTCGTAATTCACAGAAAACGATATGATCAATATAAAGTGATTTAAATTTGACGACCACACAACAGTGTTTACAAAACGTGAGGGTTTGACCTAAGCCAAACTCCCACGGGACTATCCGATCTGACTGAGAATATGGGACACACAGTTCCATCAATTAACAAAACTTTAAGCTGTTCAAACAGAACTTACGTTACAAAAGATAAGTCATCCTAATTCAAATCCCAATAAAAAGTTACTTCACGTTACGTTAATTCAAAACATAATTTTAAATATGAAAAGTTACTTAAAAAAACGGGAATACTCTACAAATCCAAACAATTAAATACTAACATGTCAACTTCTAATCAGCCCGTAACTGAGGGTATTTATGAGAAAAATACATAAGCACAAGTCCAGCGCCCGAGCGGCGACATTTTAAAGGAGAGTATTTAAATTAAATTGACGATTAAAATACGTTAGATTTTGAAACTGAATATTGTATGAAAAAGGTTTATAGTTGATAAAGATATAGTTGATAAAGAAGTTAGAGTTCATAACTCCACTCGTCTAAGCGATGATTTTGATACATTTTACAAGTATTTCTCCAGCTTTAGTCCAGGTTCATGACAATGATCTGTCGTCGATCATTGATCTTAGAATAGTCAAAAATGGCAAGCTTGCACAGCCATTATATAGCGATTTCGTTGTTATGGAAGGGAGGTGGGAGTACACAAAAAAACACGCATGATGACGTCAACGATGCCTTGAAACAGTCACGTAGACCATTGTTGATTCCACTCGCTCCATCGGAATAATCCGTGAATATCTCCAATCAACCGAAGTTTTGAAGGAGGTTCCTCTAGCATCCGTCAGAGGTTGGAATCATAATTGTCGTCTAGTTGAAGTTGATAGCTCTTGGCTCATTTCGCGCTAGTACAGTCGGAGTGCCGGGACGCTTGTTGACCCCCTGGATCTCCCTTGACACACTCGCCTGTATAGGATTCCAGGTGCCGGCCAGCCTTGCAGGATTCTATTGTGAGCAGATTAGTATTGTAAGTACATGAACAAATTAATACTTAGAATTGGATCGAGTAATGAAATATATTGTGCCGCCTCGTATTTATTATGTCTTCTTAGCCTACAAGAACTACAACAGAGAAACATACTATTGTAGGGATCCTAATGGAGTTGAACTTATATTGGAGCGGGTAGTATGATTTGATGCGACACATCTATTTACGTTAGTATTGGGCGGGGTCCAGTTTTAACATTATACCACGTAAGGTTACAATAGAAGTAGACAAATATCCATCTCTAGTCAATTAACCGGCTTCCACAAAGCGAGGTACAGGTAGCGACCCAACACCCACTTCACACAATCCTACCCCACAAAGACCTTGCACAGACTGAACATTATGATTACAATTGTGCCTTTATGACGAACATGTTTAAAGAGAGTCTTGTTTTAACTACATATTTGGAAGTGCTTTTATCACTGAGCATTAACACTAGCAAGCCACAGTGTTGATGAACTCAACCTGGCTCAAGGAGAGAAGTGAAATCTCCGTAAGGTTGAGCATCTGGTATATACTTGTATGTGACCTATGTGATCTAGGCTGAACCATTGGAGGCGGTGAGGTATCCTGTACGCAGAGCTACAAGATTAAAGAGGTTTATTTTATAGTTGATATTTTTGTATGCCTCTGACTGTTCCTTGTTTCTGAGATAATATAGTTTTAAAGACGTTGACGTATTATGTTTGAGATTCTATATCATCAGTTTTGCACTAATGTAAAAGATTAATTTACAAGTTTGAAAATGTAATTAATTTGCGCAGAATGGAAATCCACTATCTGACTAACAGCAACATTTCATGACGGAAGAAACCGTGTACAAGTGTTTGTTAATGTTGACCTTGACGTGTACCTCAATGTTACAGGGCGGAGCTCCACTACACGCCCAACAGCACGGTGTCGGAGCTGGAGGTGAAGCAACTGCAGGTGGCTGACGAGGCTGTGTACAAGTGCGAAATCACCTATATCGAGGTCCGAGAAGGGTGCGCGGTGGTGCAGTTCATCAACCTCACAGCACTCAGTGAGTTTTATGTTTTGTTTAGCAACACCGCTTTCCTACCTTTATAAGATATCAGAATTTTAATAATAATAATAATATTTAGCACCGCGTCTTACTACCCGTTCGGGTTATACGCTTTTAAGTACTAATTACTCTAAATGGATTAGGAATTGGGATGGTTGAATTAGAGGAATAAAACCCGCATTTGCGTGGAGGGAGAGTGGAAAACCATTTAGGAAAACCACCCTCAGTTCACCCGGCCGAGATTCGAACCTCGATCTCCCAGTCCTCAGCAGTCGAGCTCAACACGACAAGCACGTTAGCCAACTACGCCACTGAGGCGGGTGATATCAGAATTGAATTGCGCTGATGATTCTGACACCTCAATCCAGTCGGTAGTGCGTGCATCTACTTAACGTAGGGCCACAAGTTCCATTCTCAGTATCGCCGAAAAATTCGTCAATAATAAAATTGTATTTTTATCTGTGATGTATTGACGGCTGGTGAACTTGGTGATGTGTAGGTTCTTCAGCTAAGTTAGTAAGTCGCATACCTATTTAACCAATCAAATCAGAAACTAGAGGTTAAACACACCTAGTAAAATAAAAATTACTATAATGAGGTTGTAATGAGGATGGCATAATTTAGAGGTGAGTACAGTAATTTTTTGGGGGGTTGGGGAGGGGGGGGGGTGAGTGAGAAAGTATTTAAATAAAAAAATGCCTTCAAAACCTCCAAATGGTATTCGAACCCCAAACTTAAAAATAAAACAGATTAGAATGTCCTGATATTTAACAAACCTGTCCACCGATACGGGTAGTTCTACAATAATTGCCATTTTGAATGGTTTAGTAGCACACATTAGCTTATTGTAGGTTCAACCCAGATTCAAGACACTCTTTCTTTCTAGCGAAGGGCATATTTGACCGTGAGAGATGCAGTACCATGCGGTCACCACGTATGTAGACTTTAGGCCGCTTTGTGGGAACAGAACGTTGTCCAGGCTATACCTTGGAGGTTTTCTACACGTCGTACCCGCAATTAAATGACGAGATGATAGTGATTATGAAGGTGTGGAGTCAGAAGTGACCTTAAACCTTCGACCACGAGGATCATATAAACATTTCCCCTGGCAGGAAAAATACCTATGGTACAGTCGGGAATCGAACCCGTGACCCTTAGATCAGTAGACAGGGACGCTGACCACTAGACCAAGAGGCTGGTCTCTGTGGTGTTATTTCAATAGATTGTTTGCTTCTCTTTACTGGAAGGGGTGGTGACGTTTAAATTCCATACACCCTGGCCTACAGGCTCGGTCAACCCTTGCCACACTCCCACCCACCTCCCACATACCTCAATTGAATCATTTTAATACTCACGGTACTCACTTCATCACGTTAGTCTGTTAGGGATGAGAAAGATTGGGTTTGTAAGAAGTGTTCCTACATTTTGGTTTAGTGAGAATGTAAAAAAAACACCCTCAGTACACTCAACTGGTGTTAGAAACCCGATATCTCCATCATCATTAGTTAAGAACATTGCGAGAGTGAAGCCAAGCGGGTGCCAGATTGTTAAAATTGTATTTGTGGTAATGTTTTAACACCCAAATTACCAATAACACCAATTTTCTGCACTACTTAACTCATATATGAAATGTATTTCCGTATATACCTGACCAATGAGTGTCTTAATGAGTGAGAAGACAATATTGAGTGTAAAATTTAAATTAGAGCCAGTTTCATAGTCAGACCTAGTATGCCTCAAATGCGGCCCTATACTAAACACAGGACGTCACCTACCTAAGATCAGAATGGAATGGGCAGGCTACGCATATGAAATAATAATAATAATACTAGTATTAATAATTCGGACCATGAAACTAGTCCATTCCATTCTGATCTAAGGTAGGCGTCATCCTGTTTTTTAGTATAGTGACGCACTTGAAGCGTTCTAAGTCTGACTATGAAACTGCCCCTATTTCTGCTTGGCGCTTTCACTCTATGATCAGCCACTAAATGTTGCAATCATATATGTAACGCTTCACACTTGGGATGGACAGGATTGCCTGTGACGTGGTGATGGAGTTTAGAATCTCCCTTTGTCCCTCCACGCAAATGCGAGTATATTTACGCTGAAATTCTACCTTACTCATCCTTGCTCCATTAGTGTTTAGTTAATACATCGAATAGCTAGAATAGGTATTAGGACACGGTGAAACAAAATCGTTTTCATAACATGGTTGTCCATTTTTTTTAGTTTTTTTGATCCGCTTAATATTTCTGGCTCTTCTCCACCCTCTTTTGCCTGTGATGTATTCATTCAAAAGTGAATTATTACAATATGCCTTACGAACCGCTGGCGATAACCTTGACTTATGAAGTCTCAATGTGTGGATCTCCATATGAACATTTATAGAGCATATTTGTTTTTACAATAAATAATATAATTATATATGTTTATTCACCGTGTCATATTACCCCTCCGGACTACACGGATTTGAACTGTAATATCACGAAAAGAGGTGAGTGTTGTAGTTTGTATAGACAATGCGTTTGAATGTCCATGGAGAACGCGAGAAAACCATTAGGAAGATACAACTTCCACACACCCAGTTAAGACTCGAACTTAAATCACCCCATCCCTAGGAATTCAGACTAGATAATAACCTGAAATTCATCCCATGTACTCAATTATGTTGGATACAATCAGTTCCAATTCTTCTGTATGTAGTACGTTCTAAGTTCTGACGACATATGTGCAAAAAGTAAAGTAACTAATAGACAAACCTAAAGACAAAGTTAGAGAAACGTGGACAACTTTCCCATCCATCACGAAATGTCAGTGGTTATGTTAAGCAAGAAAGTTCTAGCTTTTCTTTCTCTAAAATCAACACCTTTGCGTATGAGAGAGAGTTTAGGGGAAAATTAGCTGTACTTTCCATGAAAATAATTACTTCTATGCCTCGCAAAGGCATCCATCATTCTCGCTTAATATTTGTAGGAGTTTCACTTATCTTTAATTTTAGCAATTTTTATCAATTTTATTCAATTAGATCTTAAAAATTCTTTAAATTTAATTGTAATAAGTTACTATTCTCCATTTGTTTCAATTTAGATCACTTTAGCTAACATTTATATAAAAAAATGTATTTGCTCGTTGGTTACTACATTTATTTAATTCATCTACCATAATTAATCAAAGTTATTTTAAACTATTTTTGAAAATGTTAATACTTGCTTTGCAAATAGTGTATCACACTCTGAAGTAGAAAAACTTTATTTTTGATTCCGTACTGGGTGCATTCTCTAATGGTTATTTTTATACTCTGGGTTGGTTTCTTATCATTTTCTCAAAAGAATAATTGTTTCATTAACTTCAAATTTAATTTAATAATCTAATTTCATTAAGTTTTCGATTTTAAATCACTCATAACCAAAATTGGTAAAGTTGACTCACGTAAAATGTTGCTTTTAATTTCAAAAGTTAGTAAAACTTGTTTCTATATTAATTTGCCTAAAAAAAAGTTATGTCGTGTCGACAATTAGTGATGTCTAGTTGACCTTTTTATATATTTAAAACATGAGTCAATCAATTTCTACACTATTTTCCAGGATTATACCAAACTGAATTTACTAATTTCTTTTTAAAAGGGGCCAAAATTCCAATCTTAAAAATTATTCAAAGGAGAACCACAATTTTATTAAACGACAATTATTTATTTCGACAGAAGTTTCTCTTAAACAAACAGAAAAGTCATATTGTTTTTATAGAATTTTTTTTATTTTATTCAAGAAGTTTAGCGTACAACATGAATAGGTATTAAAACGTGGTGCTAAAAAAACTATCAGATTAAAGTTAATAAATTTTCAATATCGAAGCCGAAATCTATTTATAAATTACGTTAGGCAGTAAATTTGTGGACGCTATTAGAGTCTGTTCATGATAATTTTTTACCTGGATGACAGTTCAAAAATCATATGTTTAGATTTTGGGTTGCCAACACTTGTAAACGATCACTATTTTGTTATAAATGCTAAGTTTTTGATTATATGTTATTTTTTATATTTAAAATAACATAAACAAGTTTTTTCCCACTATTTATTTACTTTTTATCCAATCAAAAACAAGATTTTAAACAAAATTAAAAGTATTTATTCTTTGTTTTTGAATGCTTTATCTATTCTGTGTAATATAGTGAATATATTAATTTATTTTAATATAAGCATCATATTTACTTTGAAAAAGAAATTACTTCACATTTTTTTGTATGTAGTAAATTATTTTATGATTATTTTATCGCATCTCGAAATGTTTAAATGAATACAATATTTTTATCCACTGCGTGGAGGTATCGTTATAAAGAACTTGTTTACCGTCATGTTCAACCACATGGTTTAAATTGGTCGGTCGCCATTTTGAATCAATATTCGTTAGACCTTTAGTGAAAGTACTGTGAATATTAATTTTGTTTGAGTGGAATAAAACGATAAATAAGCTTTGTGCCCGACCTCAAATAAATATACAAATAATATTGTCCTAAATTACTGTGGCTAATTATCACATTCATACATTACCATATGTTTTCATTAAAGCTATCCAAATTGAAAGATGTCAGCTCTTGTCGTTGGGATACATTAGGGAGTATTTCTAGTCACTTTTGAGCTGTAATCCAAGTAAACTAAGGTCGTGTATGAATTTTAAGAAAAGGATTTTCGATGTCACTAAAAGAGGTTTAAGTATCTAATAAAAAAGGTATTGGGCTGTTGATTTATGCAAAAATTTTAAAATATCAGAAATTACTCAGGACCTTACGACAAACACTGTGACTTGGGCAAGCAATAAAGTTGACCTAGGCGTCACGTGTTAAAGTGATAAAAAGTATTTACACAAAGGATGGGTTAAACAGATATTAATTATTCTGGTGGATCATTGCAATGATGGCTGCATATTATCGTGATGAAAATTATACAAATCTTTTTATTGGAAAAAGTTATTTAGAAAGAGGCCTCCCTCGACTTTATAGTTAAAGGTTTACTTGTCAAAGGCTATTTACGTTCCATAAGTTTTGAGCTTTCGATGTTTTGTTTTTAGCAAAACATATATCTTTTCCCTTCACAACATGATGAGAACTTTCAAACCATCCCTATTTCAACGCCCTAGCTATTTATATCACCCTACCACTCAGGAGATTGAGAATTGAGTTGTTGTTTGTAATTAAAGAAAAATAATTTATTTACATATATAAAATCATACCCAAATAAGGATTTCTATGGTGAAGTAAACAAAGAATTATTGTTCAGATTAGTTTCTACGCACACGATAGAATATATGGAAATTCACCAGGAAAATCTGGTTTCCTTGGTAGCTGATTTTCTTTCTTGCATCCTGGACTCTTAACCTTTAAAAAGAGTGCAATTATTTAAATTGATTAAGCCCTTTTTACGTAATTTAAATTACCGGAAATGGGCTTATAAAATTAAATATAGATAATTTGTGATGTCGTAATTATTTTTAATAAGTAGATACAGTAATTGGCTCATAAAAATATGGGAATACAAAAAGTTAAAAAAAAAAGTTCTGTATTTTTCCGTTTTGCCCATATATTCTATAATTTTAATCGGTTAGATCATTTAATATTAATTGTAAAAGCATCAAAAGATAGTTTTGAGGTTAATGAATACGAAGATTCTTTTAATAATTTATAAACGTTATAAAAGTCCTAATTTACCGTGAATGGACTAAACAAGGTGCATTTGTACTAGTTGGCTGGTTAACAGCCACTCTGAGGTTAGTAAAAGAAAATATAAGGCTTAGTTTTAAAGACATGCACCAGTATATTTATTTGAAGAAAAGAGGTAAAATCTCAAGCTGGGATAACCACCCCAATTGCAGTTGAAGTAGGGGGAAATCGGGTCAAAATAAGGAGAAAAAGTAACTTATTCAAATATATTTTCAGAACGTAACCATTAAAATATAGACTACTAATGATACTTATAAATCTTAGTCAAACTTTATTAGACTATGGCATTCCGTAATTTGAACCACCGCATCCTCTATTTTGGGAGCCAAATGAGGCTTACCCAACTAATATTCTAGCAAATCCCCAACGTGGAGGGCGGATAATATGGCATATTCCTCGTATCACCACACATTTCACATATTACACACATTTTCTTGATTTGACCTATTTAACCAATATGTTGTCATTGTGCATATATAATTTACTAATTGTACTCTATAAAGCACTTGATCTTTTTAGGAGGAATTTGGATTACACATGTCCTACACGGAGACCTGTCAATTTATGAAGTTTTCAAACTTATACAAATATTTAAATGAAACGAAATGTGTAAAACTACACGTTTATTGTTAGTTTAGCTTGTTTCTTTTTCACCAATAACCTTGTTTTTCTAGTTAATATAATGACATTTTCTCTTATGTCTCGGAAACACGTCTTAGCTTGCGTAGGTCTTCAAGCAAAATGGAATAGAGAAACCAGGAATCATTCCCTGATGCAACCACACAAATAGGTATTACATCTTACTTATGGACAACTAATGGGCTATCGTAGCAAAGAATAAAGTGAGAATACTCTCGCTGAAGTAGCACTGCTGGACTGAGCGCTGGTGAGGGGAGGATAGATAAACAGATAGGAAAAAATATTAAAATAAAATAAAATATTTAATTTGATGGACATAAAAATATACAAAAATAAAATAACTATTTAAATTTGGAAAAATTAATAGCATATTAAATTATAAAATAGTAAAGATAAATACTGTTGATATTACAAGACTAGTAAAAAATATTAGATAATTATGTTTGATTATATTTCGCAATAACCTTTGATTATTTTTGTGTATTTAAAAAAAAAATATTATACATTTATATTGGAATAAGAATAGATAAATAATAATCATTTGCAAAATTTAAATTATCCCAACATGTACGTTCATATTTGTTTACTGCGTTAATAGTTGTTTTGAGGTCCTCAAATGTACACTGTTGAGTGACAAGAGTACTGTCGCACTAAGGAAAAAAAGTTAATTTTAATTTTTCTTATCTAGGTTTCATTTTTTAAATCAGTTAAATAGCTGTGAATTAACAAAATAATAATTTCAATATATATTAAATCAATGACATTAATTTTATGTTTCATTGTTTAAAAAAATCCCTTCTGTAATCCAACAGTTCTTTTTTCACTCTTCATACAAACATCTAGTATATGAGGATGATTTAATTTGTATTAGCTATGCCTAGAAATTAAATGTGAATTTCTTAAGAAGGAGGGTGGCTTAGGCTTAAAGCGTAGGAGGGGAGGTATAGAGTGTAGTGATGGAAGCGATCCAAAAATAATGAGTCTCGTGGTTGTGTAGAGTTTGAAGAGCCACGTTGTTTTTCCAACCCCAAATAAGTTTTTCAACCTCTTGGGGCTGATAAATGGTAAAAACTACCATGAAGGATTTCATCAACAAGGTACTTCATGTCGAGGAAGAATTTTTTACATCCTCTCAAATATTTAAACCATACGTTAATTAACTTGACTACATACATATAGCACTTATTAACTCTAAAAACATAAACAATATATGCATTTTAAAAGAGAGCTCTGTATTTCACTTGGGCTTTAGGGAAAACTAAATGTAGCTTTCATTGAGTAAGAATTACGTTAATTATTTAACAAGCTAAAATGGCATTTTTCTCAGCGGAGTGCTTTGTTTTGGTCTAGATATTCCTGTCTTGTAATTAACTCATAAAAATGTACATATTTGCTATAGAAATTTTTATTGACCTAATTAAAACAACCCGCTTCAATGGCCAAACGGTCTAAGGCTTCAATCTCGTTTAGGTGATAGTGGGAAGATTTGGGATCAAATCCCGTTTAGGCCTACTGAGAATTGCTTTTCCTAAATGATCTCCCACTCTTTTTCCTAAAAAGATACAGGTATTTTACCTCTAAATATTGATTATTTTCTCAGACCTGCCCCATTAGAGTAATTATCATACATGCGTATAACCTGAATAGGTATTAAAACGGGGTGATAAAAAATTAAAATAATCTACACTTATGGGAATGAGGATACAAGTTTCAGTTTCATCTAGTGTGGCTTTCTGGTTAAAGGGAAGTTGGGGTTCGAATCTAAGATGCGTTAAATGATGATTTTCTAACATTCACTTCATACAGATGTGGATACATTTCCTCTAAATTGTATCCTACTCGAGTGGACGTTAAGACGTGCTGCACAGTAAAAAATTATGACTTGATTTAAGTGAAAGTCAAAAAATATAATGTTATCCCTTACAGTATATTGTTTTTTTTAAGTATTGAGAGAGAATGTTAAAAAACTTATAGGCGAGGATGATTGAAAACCTCAAACCCACCATCATGTCTAAAACCCTACTACGTTCTCCTCTGCGACACGGGAATAAATGAAACGGCGGTAAATTCCCCTCCCCTTTCCGCCCTCTTCAAGGATGGCCTTGTTTTAATCAAAACGCATCCAGAAGAAGAAAAAAAAGGGAAGGAGATGGAGAAGGTAAAAAAAAAAGTATTAAAAAAATTCTGACGAGAAGAAAGAATGAGTGGTTTAAAAAGAAAGGGCTAAAAGAGGAAGGGTGTAAAAAGAAATATGCAAAAGTCTAGGAAGTTAAATGGCGGTGGAATGGGCCGGTGAATAGAGAGGGCTCGCTAACATCCTCTACATCGAGATTGGATGTAAATAATGAGGGGGTAGTGAAATGACGGGGGTTAGTGTGGATGGGTTCATTCATATCCCATGAAAGGAGGACACTACTTTATGGTCACAGAGTTTACTTAATAGTTGAATCGCCAGAAATGAAACGTTTATCTTATCTTTAAGGGTAATACACGGACCTTGTATTAACGCACGACTTTGAAAACAGCTTGATAATAGAACATATATCACCAGGTTTCCTGACTAAATGTATATAGTAGGGTTCATCTGTTCTGACAGTCTTCCCGGACTCGAACACATGCCAAGTTTATTTAGGATCGGTTTCCCACTCTCTTTCCACGCCAGTCCTGATACGTTAACTCTAAGATTCACCCTACTCATACCTATCCCATTAGCGTGATTAAAATGTGTCAAGCCTGAATTTATAGTAAAATGCGGTAGAGAGAATTAGACTAAATTAAATACGCCAATAACCCCTGTTCACGATTCAACCATGAACGCACCTCTGTTGACGGTGTTCAAGGCGTCAAGCTTGCTATAGACTGTTTTTCCATAAACTGTAGTGGTTTACCCTCATACTCTCTCCTCGCTAATGTGGATACGTTTCCTCTAAGATACTCTTACAATTTAGTAATGGCAGTTCCTTTTAATACCCTAATTTAATACAAGTGGAAGCTGATATTTTTTTAAATAAAATTAGCTTTATTCTAATTATTGATATTCTTTATGTATTTTCATTCAAATAGAAATTTTGGTTTTCTGATTTGAGTTCTATACTTCTAAGCTGTAAATAAATTTAATATCGGTGACAGTATGTGAAAGTTTTTATTAGATTATGTGAAATGATTTTTTTAGCGTGACATATAAAGATTTATAAGTAATTATTATGGTTAAATAAGTTTTTTTTTTACATTTTCATTAAATACAAGGTATAAATCAATTAATTTACAAAAATAAAAACTCTATAGGTAGGCATACTTGTTTACGAATAATTGGGTTTAAAAAAGTAAAAATTATTATTAAAAAAAACCTCATATAATGTTCTGATTGATGAGGTTTGAGTGAAGGGAAGTCAATATAGTCCGATTTTAATAGAAGTGGCATTATGTAAACGGTAGAAAAGCTTCTAGATAATTGTTCACGTTTTCATATGTCAAGTTATGCTATCTACAGCTTTTGCTTCTAATAGATATTATAAATTTATCTAAAATAACACCAATAAAAGAGTAAAATGCTATCTTTACTAGCTGCAAAATATATATATGTATGTATGCATTTATTTTATAAAAGGACCTTTATAGTAAAATTGGACTGTATAAATCATTTAGTTAAAACAAAGCGTGTTTTCAAATTAGACTACGAATTAAGTGACCATAAGCTGAGTAAGATAAAACCTCATTAGATGCGCCTCCCTTCCGTGTTAATCTCTCCCTTATTTTCCCTTTTGTTTCTTTTATCTTTCCGCTAAATTACTCTCACTTCATCATATTTATGTCAGTGCATGTTGATGTGGTCACTATCGCAGCTGGTCCGAGCCGCCACATACTTTAGGAAGTGAGTATACTTTACGTCATCACACAAATGATGATGACCTTAGATAAAAACGTGAGCCAAGACCATATTATTTTGGCCAGAAATCGATTAATTGTGTATCAATGCTGTGTCTTTATTAACGGTATAGGCATTAAGAAATAGTTTATTTTATTATTAATACTATTACAAATCTAATTATTTAGGCCTACCTAATTAAATAAGGTGTAGTTATAAGTAACAATACTAACACTTCCCTGTAAATAAAATGAAGAACGAGCCCATTTTAAGGTCAAAACTATCCTCAATTTCACCTGGCAGTGATTCAAACTCACATTCTGACTTCTTGGATCAGAGACGGAGATACATTTTGACCTCTTTAAGGTTTGAAAACAAAATTGAAACCATTATAAATTATATAATAAACTTAAAACCCAGTTAACCAACCTGGTCCAGTTTTTGGAACGCTTTCATCGACATCTTCTACCAGAACCAAACCAACACACATTTAAACAAGACCTAATTATCCGTGTTCTTGGTCTTGCTGGCTGTCTGGGCTAGCCACACACTTACACTAAAGGGACTGAAATAAAGAAAGTAACATCTTTGTAGGAAATGTTCTCGCATTAGTGTTCAAGTTATTAATAATGAGAAGTCATCTATAAAAAATATCTTCAGTATACCTGACTGGAATTTAAATTCTTACCTTACCGTTTATAGAAATCTAGACAAGACTAGTCCTTTGTCTACGTACCCATTGGTAATTAGCTTACATGTTCCCCGCTGTTCTAGCATGATACACACAAGTAATTAATTGTCTAGACAGAGGCTTTGGTTCTATATTATTAAAGAACATATATTAAATAATATAGAATTATGTTCTATATTGATTTGCCCGTAAATAGAAAATTGTACTTTTTTATAAATGTCCTTTTAGTTTTTTATTAATGAAGTTGTATCAATTAATAAAAAAAGACCAATGTGTGTACTACACAATAAATTAATGTCAAACACCTTAGATTAGTCGGATCGCTTACCGGAAATAAGGTCCAGTATTTTATAACCGTCATGACTAAAAAGTATATAATTGGTAAGATTAAATTTTTTCCTAACAAAATTATTAGTATACCACTGGGGATTGGTTGTTGTGTCTATAAAATTAAACAAGTTTATCACTAGTGTTATTATATAATCAGTAGTTTCATAAATTTCCTAAATTATAAAGTTATTTTCTAGAAGATGTTCTAACATATTTACCCTATGTTACTAGAATATCCACACTCATACAAACCATGATATGTGAGATTTTACATTTATAATTTTAAAGCAATATTTTGATGTTATTCGCTGAAATAAAATACTAAAATATATTTTTTCCTGGGGCTTCAAGGCAATATTGTTTTACTCTTTTCCCTTCAATACTTCATACAACTTTTTATCTCATAGAGCACGTAAAAACTTTCAAAGTGGAAAGAGTTTGTATGAAGTTAGTTTTTTCTAACTAAATACATTTAAAGCAGTTGAGTAAAACAAAAAAGTTTTACGTCTAAGGTCTTCCAGCTGTGAGGAATGCCCCTCTCCCTCCCCCCCCCC
>CABFOW010000237.1:241666-263323 GCA_902141385.1 Timema californicum
CCCCCCCCCCCCACTGACTCCAACACTCAATCCTCCCTAAACCGCTTAGTTTTTGCGCCCTTGAAACCTCCCTATTCAGTGATAGGCTACTACGCGGAAGAAAACTTTTCCCCAAATTTCCTAACACCCCCTCACAATCTTTTTTTCCCTCTCTTTTTTTTTTGCCTTTCATCATATCGAATTTGGTTCGTTTCACACTCCTATCCCGGGCAGTTATCCGTTTCATATTCAATTGCTTTCCTGGAGGTTCTCCCCCTTTCCTGGTCATCCCTTTCTAAGATCTCGCCATCCCTATCTTCACCCCCTTTACTCACCCTTATGGATCCCTAGAAGTGAGAAAGATTTCGGGCCACACCTGCTCAAAGCTCCACGTGCTTACCACCTACTAGATTCTCACGGCTACAGCTCACACGTAACCATCTTGAGGGGAAGGATAAATGTAAAGGGATGGTGAATGAAGAGCCTTCTGAGGAAGGGAGTAAGAAGAAAGTAAAGTTATTTTAATATTTTCTAAAGAAAACCTGCATTAATGAGGGAAATAAAATTTTGGAAAAAGTTTATTAAAACCATAAACGCACGTGAATACCTACTATTCTTTTCGCAGACGCAGTTATACGTTAAACAAGTGGTTTATTTAAAGATTTTGTCCACACAAGTTTATTTTGGTCCATCACTTATATTTAAGCTTTAAAATAGTATACATTTGCTTAGGTGGTCACGTGGTCTAGGGTGTCACTCTCACGATACACTAGACTGCCGATGACAGGGATCCCGGGGTTCAAATCCCAGTCAAATGTAGTCGGGTGTTTTTTCTAAAATATAAGCGTTTTGAATGTGGCCTGAGTTAAAGAAATACAGACAGACCAAATTTTAAAGCTAAAGTTGGTGGATTTAGTAGAAAATTAAACGTAAAGAATCATAATCTCAAGTTTAGTCATTTTCACGATCACAATATTTTCTCTTTATGGCAGAGAAAATCGTAATAGTATGATTAAACTCCCCTTTCGCTAATATTTTTAGATGTGCCTTGAAATCAACTTTAGATGGCCACCTAAGTATTCAACAAACTACCACAAATACATTTGCTCTAACGCCATATTTAATTCTACGATGCGTTATTTCATAATATGGTTCACGCTAAAATGAAGTCGAAATATTCCAACAGGCTTCTTTTATATTAATAGAAAAAAAAGTGAAAATCCGATATTTGTGGAGCTATGAGAATAGGTTTATGAAAAATGGTTTTAGATTTAGACTTCCTCTAACAAATACAATCTTTTGATAGGCCCACAAGAGAAAATTTTAATATATTTGAGAAATACCTTGAGATAACAAATTTCCTAATTTTCTTTCCCCTTTTTCTTATTGAGATGACAGAAGTTAGTTTTAGGTTAAGTGCTAAAGGGAGTATAAGCTTGGACAGAAAGAAGATGTAGTTCCTGAAAATGACAAAACCATTGAATTTTAAGTAGTGTGATCTGAAAGCTATTAATACTTTCTAGTTGCCTGAGGGTTCGGCCAAATTGGCGAGCGCGTTATTAGGAGATACAGTAGCCCCATGGCTTCTTTGGTGTTGACTGACAGCTCACAGCTGACTTCTAGCAGTCAACATTTAGGGTATGCATCTAAGTTTTGACCTTCAAAAGTGACAGCTGCTAAACACATGTTTTTGCAGATCATATGATTTGGCGTAGGGATACATAATTTGGTCTGGTAACTTTTCAAAGCCATCAGTTGTCAGCTGTGAGCTGTCAGTCAGCACCAAAGAAGCCATGGGACTACTGTAGCTCTCGATAGTTGTTGACGAGGAGGATCCGAATCTTGGCTCAGTGAGATGAGGGTTCTTTTTGATAATTGATTTATTGTTGTGGTTCTCTCATCTGCTCTCCATGCTAATGGCGATTCTTATTTGTAAAGGCCTACTTTGATAATATTGAAGTATTTTAACATATCCGTTTTATACATATATATATATATATATAGGTATGGTTTATGATCTTTACAATTAAATTAGGCCGTTAGTAGCAAGTGAGCTAAACCTGTTGATAGTAATAAAAATATCAAAATGAGAAGTTTTCCTAGCACTCAATGAACCAACATACAAGAAGATTGCCTAGCGCCTGTAAACTAGACTGTACCGGGTCGAGCGCGCGCGCTTAAATAATATAACCAGTTCTTTCTTTCAAGCGCGCATGCTCCAGTCTGGCCACCTCTCATTACAACCAATGTGTTCTATTTATATATTTAAGTCACTCGCTCGCCCAGTCTGACCGTCCCCGGAGGCATCTGCAATAAGCAATATTGAACTTGTTTTATTTATTACCTCAGTCTGCCCCCAAGTTCAAAAATATACTATTATTTTTTCAAAAAAAATTACTTTTTTTATGCATACATCGTGTTTAAGTCAAATTTTATATTATATATGTAAAATTATTTTAAAACTATACCAACAATTTTCACAGCGTCCCGGAAGGAAAGTCGAATGAGTCTCTCTAAGCTGCTCAGTTAAAACACCGTAAAATGCTCTTCCTCCCCTCAACGCCAGATATTGATTACCACGATGTTGTTTTGCATATCACCACACGGCTCTTATCTCTTTACTATGGCTGTTAAAACACAGCAACAATAATTACCCTTAGAAACAGGACCTTCCTTCTCCCCTTTCCCCTTTAAATATGTTGTTGCATTACTGAGAAGTATGAACATTTATGGGAGATGTGTCGTTAAACTTCCTGTGCGTAAAATGTTTTATTGTCGTGTGTGCTTTCTTCCATTTTCATTTGTTTGAAACGAAATAAAAAAAGTTTTAATGTTCGACAATGTTCTGTGTGGTTTAATACCCGTGTATGTTACGTTTCTTCCGGTAAACTACAAAGCTTATTGGTTTAAAACGTTGTTCAAAATTATGTTGGTATTATACAGCCAGCTATTTGTCTAAATATGTCAAAAAGTTATGAACTGTTGGTAGCGCTCGTTCTGTGCACTTAGCTAATGTGCAGGCTAGTAATGCGCAATCAAAATCCCTTCTAGGAAATTCTCATTATAGTGAGGTATATTTATCGTCATTTTATCATTGTTGTAACTGATATGCTATTGGCCTTATTTTGCTTGGCTTACAGGTGTTTAACACGAGAGTGGTAGTTAGAGCTTATGTATATAATCATAGTAGATATATTAGTGTTTAATCAGAGAACATTTGATTTGTAGTCTGTTTTCAGAAGGTAGATTGTATTATCAAAGTGTATTATATAGGTATGACACCACAACCGATGGAAGTTTTGGGGAGGGCAGCTTGGATGTCGTTGGAGGTAGTTTAACCAAATTTTGAAAATAGATTCAAAAATCATATTATGTAAACTTCCATTGGTTAAAGTGTCATAGCCCATCAGTTTTAATTGGCTAAGGTGTCCTACCATATAAACTCCCATTATATTAAATATCCAAACCCATCGACTACCATCTGTTTAGATACGAGTGTACTACTCCATCAATTCCCATCATTTTAAATGAATTACCCTATCAACTCCAATCTCCCATAAGCTTAAATGCCATATATTATGAACTACCATCAGTTTAAATATCCTACTCTATTAACTACCATTAGCTTAAATGTACTACTCCATCTATACCCATTAGTTCAAATGTCCTACTCCATCAACTCCTATCACTTTAAATGTCCTTCTTGAACAATTTTCATCAGTTTTAATGTCCTACTCCATCAACTACCACCAGTTTAAATGTCCAATTCCATTAACTCATATCATTTTAAATGACCTTCTTGATCAATTTCCAACAGTTTTAATGTCATACTCCATCAACTACCATCAGTTTAAAAGTCCTACTTCATCAACTCGTATTAGTTTAACTGTCTCACTACATCTAATACCATTAATTTAAATGTCATTGTCCATCAACTACCATCAGTTTAAATGTACTACTCCATCTATTCCCATCAGTTTAAATATCATACTTCATCAACTACCATCAGTTTAAATGTACGACTCCATCAATTCCCATCATTTTAAATGTATTACCCTAACAACTTCAATCTCCCATAAGCTTAAATGTCATATAGTATGAACTACCATCAGTTTTAATGTCCTAATCCATCAACTACCATCAGTTTAAATGTCCTACTTCATCAACTCGCATTAGTTTAACTATCTCACTACATCTAATACCATTAATTTAAATGTCATGGTCCATCAACTACCATAAGTTTAAATGTACTATTTCATCTATTACCATCAGTTTAAATGTACTACTTCATCTATTACCATCAGTTTAACTGTAATACTCCATCAACTCCTATGATTTTAAATGTCCCACTTGATCAACTTCTGTCAATTTTGATGTCCTACTCCATCAATAATTTAAAGTGTACTATCTGAATAATTCCATGGTTTATTTGTCCTACACTTTATTATTAGAGAAAATCCAATAATTTATGTCTGTTTAACTATCAATTCTCTAAGAGGGTGTGGTTTAATTACCATTCAGGTGCAGTTTCAATAAAAGTTTCAAGTCATTCCTTCAACAAAAACACGGATACATTTATTCAATAGTCTACCTCCCTTGATAATAGTAAATAAATTTCAGTCGAAGAGTGACTGACTTGGAGCTCATTAAAATATCAATGACCACCATTTCTGGTACACAAACTGCATATTACTTTGTCGCTATTGACTTGAAGGTTGGATCTCAAAAGGAATAGTTTATCCAAATGTTAGATTTACAGCATTTTTATCATCATTTCACCAATCTAATTTAGGCTTGTTCATTATCAAATATCTTACACAAAATTATTTTCTAGATGGTGTCAATGAAACATGTGTGCAAAGTACAAATTAAATAATAATAGCCCTCATCATTTAAAAAGTCGACTAAACATCAAGCTCGTCTAATCTGGTTAAATTAGATGTTTTGTGGTTTTTCCTTTGATTATTTTCACTACCACTTCATGCAAGTGTGTGTGCATTTCCTCTGACTCATCTCTACCACGATTTCCAATTAAATAAGGATATCCTGGGAGAGAATTTAAACGTGGTGCCTAAAAAAAGGAACTGGATTAATAAATGTTATCACAAACAATATTTTTAAAACTAAAGTATTGTAATTGATGAATGACGTTTGAATATTTATGGACATAGATTATACTGGATAAAATATGAATGGCTCAAAATGTAAGAGCTGTGTGTAGCGGTTGACAGTTAAAATTGTGATTATTAATAATTCATAATCAATTACGGTTGTAAATAAATAATTTAAAAACGCTATAATTCGAACAAAATAATCTTCAATAGCTCCAGTGATTTGTTTAATATATTTTTTACACAAAAAAACACTCAACTGCTCTATTATTCAATAATCATCCGTCGAACGGAAAATGTACAAAATGACATGATTGAGTAAATATTTAAAAAGCCCCTTTTAATTGATACATACATACGAAGGTAATTTAAAATAGAAAAGGTAGCTTAGAGGAAGTGCATTCGCATTAGCATGGAGTGATGATTTAAAAAATTACATTAATATATCACGCATGGAAAAACCAATACCTAGTGTTTCATTACGGGATTCAAACCCCAAATTCTCCTTAAACTATAACAATATTAAATAGGATTAAAACTCATAAGACAACATGATCATCAGTGCGGACATAGTTGGTTTAAGATCAATTCTAAAATATAATTTATAAACGGTATATAAATCGACCAAATCGACTTCTCTCGCTTGTGCTTTGTTTTTAACACCTTGTCTAACTACCCGTTCGGGCTATACTCTTATCTACTAATTAAGCTAATGGGTTAGGGATTGATAATATTGAATTTGGAAAAAGTGTATTCGCATTTGCTTGTAAAGAGAATTGGAAATGATTTAAGAAAACCATCTTCATTACACCCAAGTGGGATCAAACTACGATCTCCTTATCATCAGCTAGTATAATTAATACGGAAGTTCTTTTAAGTATAGTTTCAACTGTAGTGATATAAATTCAAACTTAACGTGAATTTACCACTACATATTTGTTGCAGGTAATAAAATGGTTTGTTGACTCGAATGGCAAACCAAAGTCTTGTCATTGGCTATACCAACAGAGAGCTAGCTTTATGTAGCCAAGTCTCTATCGTATGACTCAACATCCCTACCCCCTCCCTTTACATGTCCCCATATGGTCGTAATAATTAATTACAGCTGTGTGGCAAGACCACACAAACCGACAAAGGGGGTGGGAGAGGATTAATATGTTCATTGCCTGTCACTATGGCAGATTGTCCTGTCTCTCAATACGCCACTGAGTCAGCCAAACCCTTTTGTCTAGCTTATGTGAGCGTTGGGAAGGGGGGGGGGCGCAGGGCTTCTGCTTTTTAGGAAGAAGGCGGGGTCCTTGATTTAATTGTATATTTCTTGTATAACGTTAAAAAATATAATACATCCCATAGTTTCAGTATTTTCAAATTTAGGGTGGGGTAAAAAAGAGTTTATATTAGTACAGTTTTATAGCAAACACATTTTTTGACAAAATAGATACATGGTTTCTGTAAATACATTTAATTTAATTATCTATGCGTAAGAATATATTAATCTTGACCATTTTATTCTTGAATACTTGTCATGGTTATCGTGAAATTTTACCAGAGATCTTCCTATATTTAAAATGTTCATGTTCAAAATCTAATGACATATATTCAAGGACTGCTGCGATCCCTATGTGTATAAAATTTAAGCTAAACATATCCACTAAAGAAATATTTTATTTTTTCTTGCTAAAAACCTTTTTACTAGCCAACTTAAAACATACAGACCCAAACCGAAGTTTCTTTTCATTCCACTTAAACTTGAACTTTTTTTTTCACTTTCATTGTATCAGTATATAATAACAAATTAACATTATCTAGGAGAGGATGTCTAACTCTACGTATCAATTCATTTTGTTCAATTATTGGGTTAGAGTATCAACTGTAAAACTTTTATTAGAGTCAGGGTCCTTTAGACTTTTGACTGAACCCTTAGATTCACTTATTTACGTGAACTGACGTATAATTTTTATGTGGTAGTTAAATTAAATAAAGTAATACATTTTAATTAATATATGTAGACCTATTAACATCTAATCAATCGTATCTGTATCAATTACTAGTCTTGTAACTTTATAATTTTTTCAAACTTATTCATAAATGCTGTCCATTATTTATAAACATGCACACATAGGAGGATGCAAGGATTAGGCTGTGTGTTGTTTGAGTGATAGTATAAAGGCAGTGCTGATTTAGATAGTTATTAAGGAATGTAAAGTTAATGTTAGTGTATTTCTAATGGAATTTTTCACCCTCTTGGTTAATACTCGGGATTTGTTCCTTGAAATGACATTAGATCGTGAGTGTAGCTTTAGCGGTAAGTTAAGGCTTAACCTTTAAATCACACTGCCATTACACTATTCACCAGTACCCAAAACACACTTAGCCAAGTTAGGTCAGGCTTCCTATAACCTTCTACCTCTCTTTACTTTGGATTGGGTTTCTTATTCAAGGCCACACTATTTAACGTGAAAAAATCGGGAGATGAATCTTTTATGCAAGTATCACTATCCATCTATTTTTTTTAAAAAAATATTTAAACCACACTGTTAGTTAGGTGGAGGAGATATAGGGGTACCCGCTTCAGTGTTCGAGCAACTTAAGGCGTCATTCACGTCTTATAACGGCCTGCTGATGACGTGATGGAGTGACAAAGGTTCGAATCCAATTCGGGTCTACGAAAGATGGTTTTAATAAATTGTTTCCCACTCTTCTTCCACGTAAATGCGGGAATATTACATTTAAAATATTTCCTTCCTCATTTTAACCCAATTAAATTAATTATCATGTATTCATATAACTTGAATAGATAGTATGACGTGGTGATAAAAAAAAAACTGGGGTGTGGGTGTTGACACAACTTAAAAACTCATTTTTGGTATCTATGGCCTCGTTGAAAAGAGTATACTCAACTTAAATTATGTAGTATATTTCTGATTCTAGTCTTATTGGCTGTTATGGAACTTGATAATATAATATTATCAAATACAAATTGTTAGGGTCTAGCAGTTTGGATTAAATTTGTATTAAAACAAAGTGAAACATATTAAAATGCTATAAAATATTTTATTGGTGTATTTCACTGGCCCAGAATATTCCATGCAGAAGTGGAAGATGTTGTCTAAATTACAATTTTATGCTAACGGAAATAAAAGGAAGCAGTAAACACAAAGAATGTCGATACAGGAAACTTCTTTTCCGGCCCCTTCATGAATAAATGTATATAGCGCTCTTTGCTGTATGTGCTTTCCGTTTGTCGTGTGTTTCTGATGTTACTGTGCTCTGGATGGTGTGGGCCATTCTTGGAAATTAAGTTGATTTGACCTAATTAAAATAGTTGGTCTATAGTGGGAAGGTTGTACTTTAATTAACTCTAACAGCAATCAAATGAAGTTAAAATAGGGGGCCTGTGCGAATCAAAAATGTTAAATGTTGTGACGTAATTTGCCACCATACCTTTTATTTCCCTATGTTTTCTACTTTTTGTGAACAATTTCCTATTTATTTTCGCATGAAATTAAGCACTTCGATGCTAGGCCACACGCTGGTTGCCGGCCTGACTAATAATACTATTTGCATCTATTAAATAAAATAAAAGGACGGAAGGAACAACTTAAAACATTGTTTTAAATAATCTAAATAAGGAATTTTGATTTAAAGAAGAACACTTACCTTTTATTAAACATATTAATTATCATTCTAAGAAGTTGGTTTAACTCTTGTTGTATTTATTTTCAACGTCAACCATGATTGTTTTTAACGCATGCGCAGTTCTATCAAACAAGTGAGTATCGGATCTGATCGTAAAAGAAGAAACAAAGCTTTATGTAAATAACTCAAAACGAGCGCGCTTTCCAATTTTGACAGATAGAAATAAACATTTAATTATTTTGTGAAAACATTGGTCACCTTCATTGGTTTATATTTCAATATTTATATTAAACCTGCATTTTATTTGATTTTTATCCTTAGTCCATAGCCAACATTTTATCTTTTGTTTTTTTATATATTAGTTTTCTCTTTGGACTTGGGAGTATGACTAGAACATTTTTAAATTTGACTTTTGGAAGATTTTCGATAGGAGACGAGGTCTTCTTCTTCGGGGTTGGTTTAACATGGAGCCAAATCTGTGGAGCTCCTAATATAAAATTATTTTAAAGTGAATTAAAGGTTGTAAATTAAAGTACAAGTGGTAAAATGGAAACCCAAGTGTGTGTACAAGAAATAGATTGTTTATTTTCGTTTCAAATTGTGTAAGAATTCGAATTACTAAAGTGTAACAAATCTCTGAAGTTGGTGTCGATATGGACTAATTCAGGAGTGAGACCAAGCCTACTCTTCAACTATAAATTATTATTATCATTTTTTTTTCTCCTATAAAAATCAGAATTCATTTACTTTCAGAAAGACAAACTAATGCAGAGAATTAATTATTATTATTAGCACCACGTTTTACTACCCGTTCGGGTTATACGCACACACGCTAATGTACAATGTTAGGGTGAATGTGAGATGAAATGAAGTACCTACAGTTTAACGTGTAATCCGAACCACGGTGGAGACCTGGCATTCCTCACATTCACAAGATGTCTTGTCAGAGGTGAAGGAAGGGTTTGGTAATCAGATAAATCTTTGCCGGGACCAAGGATTGAACCCCGGCCGCCAGCATAGAAGTCTGACACCTTCCCCCTAGACCACCAGGTCACCCGAGAATTAATTAACATTTCATTTTTATGTCTAATTATTTTTTTCTATTATATATATATATATATATTATTGTTGTTGTTTCAACAATACTGATCTATACTTTGTTAAATTAGAATTATAATTACCCGGAATTCCATAGGTAGGCTTGGGATGTGGTAAATGGAGAAACAAAAATAAATCCACAAAAGTGCTAACAATTGTTATTTTATACATCTATTTTTTTATTGTAGTCTAAATTACATTTTGTTCCAACAATCCATTTTATCTAAATTGTTCATGTTTAGAGTTTTAAGTTTACCCAGTGGTCTCGTGTATTGAGAGTCGTAGTGCCACTGACTGAATTAGCCGAGGTTTTTTTTTCTTTTAATTATTATTTTTCTCCTAGATACCAAGTGTGGCGCCCAACAAAAACACAATCTTTATACATCTTGATGTTAACTATTTATGTTACAGTATAAGATGTCAGAAGACACTTGATAATAGACAAAGTAAATTATATATAAAGATATATAGATAATACATATTTCTCTCACACCGTAAATTTATTTTCCTCACAATGTTGATTAGAATCTGACTTTATTGTTTGATAAATCGACTTGATTTAATAAATCGAGTTCAATCAGAAAGTTTGGGTTTATAATTAAGATGTTTCATATTGAATAATTTTTTGAGAAATGGTTTTCAATTGAAGTTGAATCAACGTTTTTGTAATTAAATTTCAAACGAATATTAAATTTAATAAGTTGCTATTATTATAAATTTATATTATTAGAGCTAAAATAATTAACAGATAATGATAGTATTGAAAATAATTATTTTTGTAATAAGTCCAATAAAATAAATCATACCGTAAAAAAAACTTTCAAATATGAACTAGTTTATTAATATCACTGTTGAGCTCGGCTGCTGAGGACGGGGAGATCGAGGTTCGAATCTCGGTCGGGTGAACTGGGGGTGGTTTTTCCTAAATGGTTTTCCACTCTTCCTCCACGCAAATGCGGGTTCACTTCCTCTAATTCAACCTTCCCAAGTCCTAATCCATTAGAGTAATTAGTACTTAAAGCGTATAACCCGAACGGGTAGTAAGACGCGGTGATAAATATTATTATTATTATTATTATTATTATTATTAATATCACCAATGTCATAAGTTTGTATTTACAACTCAAATAATATTACTTCATCCATTAAAATTATATATTATATATGCAATAACCTGCAAAAAATAAGATATTATAGCATTTTTAAATATGTTTTTAAAACAGATTGCTATTAGCTTATGTAAAGTGTGGAATAATTCTAAAGTCTCACTTTAAGATTCAAATTTCAAATAAATTCAATCAAATCCAAAACTAGAATCTATTTTGATTTGAAATTCAGAATCTTATTTGAATCTTTCATGTATTAAAACTCATAGTTTTACCTCAAATTCGACTTAACTAAGATTTAGATTCAAAATTTCGAATCTTTGCGCAAGACAGGGAACTATTCTATTTTTAAATTTAGACAGGATATTTGTTGATAAGGATTTAAACTGCAAAAAAAAGTAATATTTGAAATTTATAGACAATAGTCTAAACAATTTAAAAACAAATTACCAATGTTCATTACCTTCCAACCATTTGGTAAGTTCAAATGGTAATTTATAGACAATAGTCTACACAATTTAAAAACTAATTACCAATGTTCATTCCCTTTCAACCATTTGGTAAGTTAAAAATGGTAATTTATAGACAATAGTCTACACAATTTAAAAACTAATTACCAATGTTCATTCCTTTTCAACCATTTGGTAAGTTAAAATGGTAATATATAGACAATAGTCTACACAATTTAAAAACTAATTACCAATGTTCATTACCTTTCAACCATATGGTAAGTTAAAATGGTAATTTATAGACAATAGTCTACACAATTTAAAAACTAATTACCAATGTTCATTCCCTTTCAACCATTTGGTAAGTTAAAAATGCTTTTTACATGAACCACGGACTGGTATTATAAATTTTAACGGCACCACTTTCACTACTATAAGTTATGCAGCCCTAGGTGCCTTTCATGGCAAGCTGGTCACCTAGATTGTGGTCTGCAGGGGGCGTCAGAATGACTGGGCCGTTAACAGGCATCCTTCCTCCCTTTAGTCCTACATCTGGAAGGGAGGGGATAGCTGGATGGAACTACTCATCTCCCAGTCCCACCACAGCATCCCTTTCCTTTACCGCTCATCAGTGTACCCTCTTCACTTGAACAGGGCTGAACAAAACCAGTTCATACTGTTTCAAATAATGAAGGAGGTGGATATCCATTCTACAATAGATGTGAAGATTTAGTGAAAATTGAGTCAACCAAACCATAGCGTCACCATTTTGTGTCTTTTATAACTTTTTAGTGTAATTTTTCAACATGAGCTAGGTTTTTGATTGTATGAATATAACACAAGTGCTAGTCAAGTCAGTGGCCGAATGTTCTAGGGCATTGATTTCCCGAGAGACTGGACTTCCAATGATAAAGATTGCAGTTAAAATCGTGGCTTTGGTGCACTGAGGGTATTCCTCTTCAACGAAAATTTGGGTAAACATCTTCCAAATCCAACCTTTGCTATCACAAACTCATTCCCTATAATTCAAATTGATAATGAGACATGGTGATGTTAAAACAAAAAATAAAAGTAACTTTTTTATTATTAGTGATGTCAACATAGGTCTTGGCGTAAGGTTGGTTCTCTCCTCAGGATCCTATGTCCACCTTATCAAATCCAGCCAAGCCTGGTGGATTTTTCTTGACCGATAAAAACTAAAGCACAATTATTTTCTTCTAACAAAAAGTGCATTAATCACAACTTGTGAATGTGGGGAATACCAGGCCTCCACCGTGGTTCGGATTCCACGTTAAATTGTATGTCCTCCATTTCATCTCACAATCACCCTACCATTACACATTAGCGTAAGTGCGTATAAGCTGAACGGGTAGTAAGACGCAGTGCTAATAATAAGTATTATTATTTTATTTGTAAGAAATGTAAATCCATTGGTTCCATGTCAGATGTGGTATGCGAAAGATACATGGATGGTATGTTAAAATATCTTTCCATCAAAATAGTAGGATATTTCATGCACGCTCGTAGAATTTATTGTTTCCCAGGGAAAATGTAGGGGTTTAGCTTCAGGAAAAAACAGCCGGTTGTAAAGACAAGTCCGCCAAAACAAATATGGCAAATTCTTGTGAGTTGCCACTAAATACATCGACCCCACATAGGCAGGGTAAGATGGTAGGAAAATATGATTTTATTGTTGGCGTTTATTATGTTAATATTATGTTGTTAGGGATGTAGATTTAGAATCCACATGGAAAATCATATGTTAAAAATCAATCCAAATACAGTAAATTTGAACAATATCCAAACCGTAACCTTCCTGTTTATGGCAACTAAATGCAATGCGAGAATAACGCCATAGAACATTTGGCCACCACTACTGGTAAGGAAAGATAATTATATATGTTGTGTTAAGCTATTTTAAAATTCAAGTAAGGCCCAAAATTCATATAAAGAGCCCTAATGTATATAAGGCTAGTTCTATGAATTATATATAGGGCTCTTTTTATTAATTATATATATATATATATATACATTTATATTAGCTATCATTATTGTAATATTTTGTTATATTATTAGTGTTATTTTAAAGGGTATAATAATATGTATCAAAAGTGACAGCTTAAGATTATATGAATTAACGTATGAATACGTTATAGCATGTCTATTAACTTAATAAGTTATCCCATCAGGCCCTGCTAATGAAATTTTGACTGTTCCCGAAAATAGCTTAGTATATTTTGGAATCATGATGACACCCCTGTTCTAGATTGATGAATGAAGACATTCCAAGCCAAAAAATGTCTCCGGACACAATTACTTCCAATGACGTGAATGGGACACAATCAAGGCTGTGGAGTCCATGTGGGTGGGGGGAGGGGGTGTTTAAGGATGTAGAGTTTGGGGCACATTCAGATAACTGACCGCCCGTCGTGTCAGTGATTTCGCAGGGACCGTCGCGCCAACAAAAGATGAAATTGATCAGATTTATCTCGTCACAAATAGAAATGGAAATCGGTAGCGGCCATCCTATTTTTCACGGAATGAAAAGGAATTCTTCTCTTACGTGGAATACAAAATTGAAGATTCCTTGGTGATTTTAAAATGCCGTCCATTGGGTCACTTGAACACGTGCCTATATTATCTTTCACACAATCTTTAGCTAATATTCTCACACTTACACGCACGTGACACAGACTTACTCGTTCTCATCAACTCCCTCTTACACTCTTTCTTATTGTATTTCTCTCACTTTTGATTTCGCGGCTTCTTTATTTATTTTTTCTCCTACTTTATTTCTTTCTTACTATTTGTATTATTATTAATTTTTACTCTGTTATATTTAACTCCATTATCGTTCAGGCTTTCTTTCTTTCTCCATATCACTCTTCAACTACCTAAACTTTTCATCTCGTTTCCTCACACTGCTTTTATTGCTCTTTAGCTTTTTATATTCGTTTTCATTATCTCTCACTTTCGATATATCTCGAAGAAGTTATTTAAAAAATATCAGAAAAACAATATTAATAAACAAGGAAAAAACTTTAAAATTAAATTATAAATAACTTGATATGTTGTGTGCAAAACTCCACATCAAGTAGTCAAGTAATGATTAGAAAATTGATAGTATAAAAATTAACAATTGTATTGAAATTAAATGAGTTAAATTTAGAATACTAAAGTTAACAATATATAAAACATAAATGATATATTTTAAATTAATATTTGAAGTGATGATTAAAAGTAAATAACAAATAACATTATATTATTTACAAATTTATGATTATATATATTGTAAACTTTAATATTATCAAATATAGAAACACATGTGAGCTAGCACAATGTTCTTGGATGGCGTGTCATCGAAATAGGCCACAGTCTCATTTCAGCATTTTTTTTCTCCCTTTCAAGCACATATGCAAGATAACATATTTAATTTAAACTGAGAGTCGCTATGTCGCTTTTGATTTACGACTGGCAAGGCTTCACTTCCGGTCAAGCTGTGTCCGGTTTGAGTCCATAGGGTCACTTAGAAGCTTGAACTTTAATATTAGATACTCCAAGGACTTAAGAATTTACGTAAGGTTGAGTCATCTAGTTGCCTATATGCTGTTGCTTGAATTATTAAAAGTAGGGTTCAAAATGAGTAAACCTAGTAAAATGTTTGGTCTCATTTAATTTTTAAACCACATCTTGTCGTACTACCCGTCCGGTCTAGACGCATTTTGATTACTCTAATTAGGTATGAATAAGGAAGGTAAAGTTTAAAGTAATATCTTTGCATTGAAGGATAGTACACATTTTTACTTTTATGGAATACTTTTTTAAGTCTATCCTGATATCATTCGAGCCCTTGAATTCCTTATAGCAAGCAAAAAAAGTAGGTGTGCCTTTAAATTTTGTTCGCGTACCCACAGATGTGGGTTTGGTTCAACTTTCGTCCAATAATTTGCAAAGGGCAACCTTTACATATCATTCTAACACCATGAGTGCGAGCTTTACTACAACGACTAAGCTGTTCAAATTTATTTTATCACAACTTTTTGAAACATGCCTTCTGGTCCCGTGTGAAATAAAAAAAAGATTCAGTTAATTGAAAAAATCATTTCTTATCATCTATTTTTTACTTAGTTTTCACACACGTATTCATATTATTGTATATTAATAAGTAGATCAACATGCTTTGGTGTTCAAAATGGATTCTTGGCTAACCTTAAGAACATAATTTTCCATTACTTTTCTTCAAAATATGTTTTAATAAAATAAAATTATTTTAAAATAAATTTACTAAATAAAGTTGAACAACTAGAAGATATTGAAAAAATTATAAACAATCTATATTATTATTAACTTGAATTGTTTATATATTTTGAAAATATTTAAATAAAAAAATATATTCGTGTTTGTCGTTACCTGGCGAAATGGCGAATCACAGAATTAATTTTAAATACAAATTTTCTGAATTATAACAAATTTTTACTTTCTCTCGACCTTCAGGTAGATAAAATATTGTGATTGGTAACAACAACAAAAATATATCAAGCTAGAGATTGTTGCGGATGTCGACGTTTCAGGACTCTCGAACGTGAAAAGGTATCTATTTCAATGCCATCTGTCTGCCTGTTTGTTCTATTGTCATTAGAATCCAAACCGTTATACTAATCTGGCTAAAACTTGGTATCTAGAGGTTATATATGTTTCTTCGAAGGTTTTAAAAAGAATATATCAATCCATGCCTAAAATTAAGGGTTGTTTACTTAGGATTAAAAAGAGATAAGATGTATATTGATTTTCTCAAAATCAACTATAACGATTTTGATTAAATTTCATATCTAAGCATGGTTTAAAATTATAAACATAATTGTGCATCTTATTTTCCTACGAACATGATTTTAGGACACTTAACATAAGCGTAAATTTCCTATTTTTATCATTTCTCAGTAACTCTTTGAAATATAAATAATTAAACTTCGATTAACTGTTGTACTATTAAACTATTTTTTTAATTCATGTTTTTTAAATCAAATGTTTCTCAGATATTGGCACATATATTTTTTAACTGGATTCTTCGGTAATTGATTTTTATTTTCTTTGGTGAACCAAGATGCTACTTTTTTCCTCAATATGTTTCTGAAGCAATGTATATTATGTATATTATTTCATTTACACTCTTGGATGGAGTGTTTCTGCAACACTGCATATGGTTTATTCTCACATATTTTATGTGTTTTAAGTAAATATTTCCATTTTTAGGAAAAGAATTGAGAAATTTTGAGCTTTTCGCCTTAATAGTATGTCTTCCCTTCCACAGCTATCAGGCGGAGGTAGTAAACCTTCCTAATCCTCTTCTCCCCACCCTCCCTCAACAACTTTACCCCAATTTTCTTAAGAAACACACTTATTCCCAAATTTTTGTTTGCTAAAATATTGGTGATATTTCTCTTTCTTTTGTGGAATGGCTGAGTGTTATTGTTGGAAGAGTGTTACGGGGGGGGGGGGGNGTTGGAAGGGATCGACTGCTCAACCCTGCGGGTGGCATATCGGCAGAAGCATCTCGACATATGGGTCGGTCCTAGGGGGTAGGGTGGGAGGAGATGCAGTAGGAGGAGGGAGATCTATTGTGTTGGCTTCACTGACGATGATAAGGTGCCGACAACACCACAGCAATCCATCATATCGCCACCTTGGCAACACTGATGAAACCTCTACCGGGCTCTACGCAAGCTTCTGCTGGCTGTTCCATTGTGCGGAACAGTTTAGACTTCTTGGTGTGGTGGATTTCCGGTAGATATATGTTCCCTAAACGATGGGAGGTGGAGAGGATACGATAAAGAAGGGGATTTGTGAGGATTTTTAGTTGAGTGGGTGAGTCTCATTTTTTTTATATACATACAGGACACTAGCGTATAAGTGTGGGATTTTCCGCTTCAATTGTATATGGAAGTGATGAATGTGAATAACTTATCTACATCTCCTTGTGACAGTGAATATGTTGTACATTGTGACACTAAAAAAATAATATTTAGTATAAAACACAAATATTGTAATTGAATTGTTTCCCATAAATCCGGAGCATCGCGAGCACTTGGCCCTTAGTCTGATTAGTGTAACATGCTGCAAGATTTAGAAGAAAGCCCATCTACTAGGGAATTCTTAATGCGTAGTAGTTTCCCATCAACTTCCGCTCTTAATTTATATGAGCGAACGAGGAAGAGAGTACAATTTTTACCAGAACGGTATCTCATCTACCTTACCAGGACATTCTACATGCCACGGTCGACAAATTTTGTATAACGGACTTTTATCGCCTGTTAAAAACATTTTTTGACTTCAACCTGTGAAAATTTGATCGTGGGACGAGCAATTTACCTCAAGACTACCAATTCCACCCTAAAAATATCAGAATATGATATATTTCGGGGAAATATCTTTAATTTTAAATGGAGATACGATGCACTTTTTCATTTTATTTTTCACCATGGCTTACTGCTGGTTCGGGCTTATACGTACATATTATATACGCTAATGATTATTATTATTTAGCACCACGTCTTACTACCCATTCGGGTTATACGCTTTAAGTACTAATTACACTAATGGATTAGGAATTGGGAAGGTTTAATTAGAGGAAGTGAACCCACATTTGCGTGGAGGGAGAGTGGAAAATCATTTAGGAAAAACCACCCCCAGTTCACCCGACCGAGATTTGAACCTCTATCTCCCCGTCCTCAGCAGTCGGCCTCAACACGACTATCGCGTTAGCCAACTACGCCACCGAGGCGGGTTACGCTAATGATGCTGGGATGAGTAGAGTTGAATATAAAATATTTTGACTGCAGTTATGTGGAGCGAAAAGTGAGAAGCCCTTTAAGAAAAACACCCTCAATAAACCCGACCAGAATTTGAATTCCAATATCCTCATCATCGGCGAGACAATCCATTGCAAGAGTGACACCTTATAGACCATGATACTCCGAAGTTGGTACACTAATGACAAAACAAAAAATTAATATGAGAAATAAAATAAAAATGCAATTATATAATACAAATTAAAATTTACACTAAATATTTAGACATTTAACGTTGTGTGAGAAGCTCTCGGTATTGGTCAAACTTTGTTTTTTAAACCACATCTTACCACCCATCTGGGCTATACGTATTTTAACAACAATAATTATTGTGTGCAGAGTTGAGGAATGTCAAATTGAGAGGAAATGGACTGACATTTGTGTAAAGGGAGGGTGATAAACCCTTTAGAAAACACCAGCCCTTATTAATTTTATATTTTATACTACTTTTCTGTCACCGACGGTTAATCCAGCGGATGAGATGACGACAAGTATTAGTGTATTTTTAATCATTTTCAGGGTCTTGGGTATCCGTTATTTCAAGTTTAACAGCTCTTTTATAGATAAGTTATATTTGAAAATTAAATCAACTTAACATAACTAACCGAATTCCTAGCTCAGTTGGTAGCGTGTCTGCCTTTTGAGCTCAGGATCTCAGGCTCTATTCCTGGCATTACCAAGATAGAGAAAAAATCATCGGGGAACTTGGGATTTCCCTTTACACAGCGACGAACAAAGGACAGGGGTGTTGTGTCTGTTCTTGATTTAAATAAGTTTGTATACGTCATTTTCCAATATAATCATTTGATCCAGAAAGTGCACTTTAAATTCCTTAAATAATAAATAATGTAATATTACGTACGTAGTCTGTATCTGCTTCGGTGACCACATTGTCTAAGGCAACACTTTATTTTTTTAGACTATACTGTTGATGACAGTGATATCGAGGTTCGAGTCCCGGTTTGGTGTGCTGAGGGTGGTTTTCTTGAATGATTTTACACTTTCCCTCCACGCAAATGCTGAAACATTTCCTTAAAATACAACCTTCCTCCTCCCTGACTCATTTGTGTAATTAGTACTTTTGCATATAATCTTTACAGGTATTAAGACTCTGTGCTAAAAAAAATAGTACTTAAGTATTAAACACAATATGTAAAAACTTATTGAATGTAATAATTAAAGAGAAATATAAAGATATAAATAATTAATATTATTATTTTAAGACTTAAAGGGTATCGAATTCAATTAATTAAAAAGTATCCGCCTCGGTGGCGTAGTTGGCTAACGCGATAGTCGTGTTGAGCCCGACTGCTGAGGACGGGGAGATCGAGGTTCGAATCTCGGTCGGGTGAACTGGAGGTGGTCTTTCCTAAATGGTTTTCTACTCCCCCTCTACGCAAATTTGGGTTCACTTCCTCTAATTCAACCTTCCCGATTCCTAATCCATTAGAGTAATTAGTACTTTAAAAAAAGCGTATAGCCCGAACGGGTAGTAGGACGTGGTGCTAAATATTATTATTATTATTATTAAAACGTGACAGTATTGATACAAGACTAGAGCCCAGAACCTTTGAATTGGTGCGCCAATTCTAAACCACTGAATCATTCTGGTTCTCGTGTTGTATGGGTGGGGAAAATATGACCTTGGGTGTGATACGAACCGGGATGGTTCGATTGCAGAGCATTGCTACTTCAAGCCAAAGTGCCCTTATTTATATGTCTGTCACATTTTACTAAATTTAATATTTTTATTCCGGAATCAGGGTTGATTCTGAGGACAGCCATCACCTATTATTGTGTGACCCATATCAATAAAATAAAGTGTAATTCTGAAAAAAAATAGTAATATTCTATTTATTTCATATCCAGTGTTCCCATAATATAATTATTATAATACTTCTCACAATTTATAATTTCATGCAAAGTAATTTTTAAATCAATCGGAATAAGTATCAGCTTCAACTTCTCTTCAAAAAAATTACGGACATCTACGAAACTTTGACAATATAAATAAATATATATTGTCTATTGACAAACTAAATTTATGGTCAATCATTGCTATTTTGAGCTGTTTTATATATTATAAATCAATATTAATTTAGAAAAAATCTGAATTAATTGAATTGTAAGCTGTGATTTATAAACATAAGATGAAATACTACAAACGTTTGCGCAGTGAAATACTTTCCATTTAATGTAAGAGCATAGACTTATATCTCTATAAATACACAATATAATATTTCTTCAAGCAAAGAACTACAAACAAGAAATATTCTAATTTAAATTCGGTGTCAAGAATATTGAATATATTCTATTCGCTTTATTTTCAAATCTAAAAAGTGCACTTTACACAAGTATAGCGTTTACATAATATATATAATTTATATTTATTTCAACAATTAATGTCACAATGATCCAATTCGCTATACAAACAAAATTAATAAAATTATAAAGATTGAAAGAAAAAAAACTACGTTGATTTATCAATTCTCTCTCCCTCTCCAACATATCATTTGAGAAAGTGCTCAGCAAAATCAAGTGCGTTATTAAATCAGAAAGCAATATTATATCTTCCACAAAAGCAAATGCATCCACAGAATTTTCATTGGTATATTGCCTTTATTGAACTATCCAATCCAATCTACAAACAAAACAACCAAGATACAAAAATATAAAGGTTGAAACAAAATATATCTGAGTTGATTTACCGATTGTATATAAATATCAGTTTATTTACCGACTGTATCTATGTATATATATATATATATATATATATATCTTGCGTGGATTTGAGTAAGTCTGCAGCAATGGTGGGCGAGAGAGCCACCAATGTTTTCAGTGAAGAGAAGACAAGCGTTTTGGCGAAGAGATGAAGAAATGTTTGTTTACACTGGCAGGGTATAGCCTAGTAACAGCACTCAACCGAGAGATTTTCTTCGGAAATCTGTCATGAAGGGATCGGTTAGAGATGGGGGTTGGAGGCAGCCGCTGGGCGTTGAGTGTGTTTGTGGTACAAAGGAGGGAGGCGATGGTTTGGGTTCACTGTTGAGGGGTACGATAGAAGAGGGAGGGAAGAAGAAGATCCTCAATATCACCCTTCCCCTTCTTTCTCCCCTCTCTCCCTCTCTCTGTATTTCACGTCATACTCCCTCGCACACTCAACTTTTGTTTACGGAACGTGCCAAATACCTTTTGCGAGGCCCGGGGAAAAGGATCTCACGACGCTCCATCAGGGGCCGTCCCCCTGTTCAAGGCGTGTAAAGCTCTCTTCGGGGAACATAAGCGACGATGAAAGTGTCGCCATTCTCAGACAAAAAAAGAGTGTAAGTTGAATTCATATTTTTCTTTTTTTATATACCACAAATTAAAATAAATTGAACCTATTATGCCAATATATATATATATATATATATATACATATATATATATA
>CABFOW010000237.1:270191-283629 GCA_902141385.1 Timema californicum
CGCCCCCCCCCCCTCTGCCTCCTCGTGTATTACAACGCAGCTGTTGCATTCCACAGACTAGAGGTGAGCTAACAGCGAGCTATACTCAAGCGCATTACTGCCGAATAACTTAATTCGTATATTTTGTAAATGTATGCGTGCATTCACATAGCGACGCGTGATTTATTAAATATCTCTCAACCAACTATTTTATTCCTTAGCCCTACCTTCAAATTTACGGAGTTGGGCTCATAGGATTTGCTAAACACGTATTCTGACATATTCTGACGTAATAGTATTTTATGTCAGAATGAAAGCACGAAAAATGTAATATTTAAATTCATTTAAAGACAGTGGTTTTATACGATACAGAATTGTCTTGTTGAGTTATATTAGATATTATTTTCAAATTTAATACGCAAAGAAACATTCCGAATAATTTCAAGACTTTGCCAGGGTAGATTGTCAAAATATTTTCTAGTTTATAATGATTAAAAATGTTTCATTATTTATGAAGCACATAAGAAATACTTTTATGAAATATTTTATTTGAATTTTAATATTTGTAAATATATAGAACACAGGAATTTAAATTATTACAAATATAATATTGTGTGTGTTATTTAAAATATAGTCTGTGAATTGTAGATATAATCTTTAGAGAAAAATTTTATGGGACCCTTTTTAGGCTTTTTTTTTTTAAATAGACTATTTCATCATAAATATGTCATCCCACATTAAACTACTTAAACAGGCATGTATCGACTTCCATTTTACTACATTAACTAGTATGCAGTGATAGCCATTTGGTCCCTCATTAAGAATGTATTGAGACCAATTTTACTATTTCAGCAGACACGTATTCACGCTCATTTACACATTTAAACAAATATGTATCAACTCCTATTCGAATACTTCAACCTGTATGTATTGACAGCGATTTGGTCTTTACATTAGGCATGCATTTAGACCTATTTGACTATTCTAATATATCAACTCCTATTCGACTACTTCAACCGGTATGTATTGACAGTGATTTGGTCCTTAAATTAGGCATGCATTTATACCTATTTGACTATTCTAATAGACACATATTAACCAAAATTGGTATATTTAAACAGACATGTATCAACTCCTATTAGACTACTTCAACCGGTATGTATTGACAGTGATTTGGCCCTTAAATTTGGCATGCATTTATACCCATTTGTGTATTCCAATAGACACATATCAACCAAAATTTGTGTATTTAAACAGGTATGTATCGGTATCGGGAGCCATTTGATCCCTCCAACAAGCATTTATTTACGTCCATTTGAGCTCCAGATCCAGTTATATAGTTCGGTGTCTAAAGAACACAAATTTTATATGTAAGCTCACATTTATACAGAGAATACCATAGAGGAATAATTGCTTATATACAGTAAGTAATAAAGCAGTTTTAAAATTGAAGGCCTAAAAATATGTGCTTAAAAAAATGAGGATGCAACAATAATAATATGTTTGTGATTAAATAGTGAAATAATTATATTTCACAACCCTGTGACGTACAGCACTGGGCATAAAATTGTCTGGTTAAGAGAAGAAAAGCTGTGAACATTTTGTGACCTGTGTATAAGAGTTGTTGGAAAGGCTAAGAAGTTAAAACTTGAGTGGAGCCTATAATAGTAGATTAATCAATGCAGTTAGCACCATCCCAGAAGCAATTTGCTCATATCTGACCCAGAAGGCAGGACCTCGAATCTAGAACAGGTGGTGGAGTTCTCATATTGTAATTATTCATTTTATCTTCGGGCGAACACTTGTCTATTTAATAACTACCCTTCTCATATATTACATACTTATATAAAATATGTGATACCCCTCAATTTTTTTTCAAACCCACACGTAGGATAAAAGTAAAGCTCATCAAATCTGGCTTTTCAGTAGTGGGAAAGTTGGTGTTAGAATCTCTAAAGGGTTTTTTACTCTTCCTCCACGCCAATATGAATGCATTTCCTATACACTCTAAATTCCTCATTCCTACTCTGTTAGTGTAAATAAATATATGTGCGCGTGGTAAGACATGGAACAAAATTAAAAAAACAGAGATTTCCAACAAAAATTAAATATTTATATTATACCTAAGTTACATTTCAACTCTATTTTTAGTGAACAAAGATACGGTAATTTAAAATAAATGGTAATACAGATAAATTGTTTCATAAACACTCAGATTAAATATTTAATGTTTTAACTGTCCCTAAACTTTATATTACGTATGTGAGTTTAATATAATTTATCTACGCTAGGGACTCTAAATTTAAGAAACATTTTCATTAAATGAAAAATAAAACCATTATTGTTGACAATTTGTGTATAATTAATGTAAAATAAGTTAATTAAGGTGAACTTATATCTACTTTTTTGGAATATGGAGTTAAAATTTTATAAGAGCCTTTTAGGAAATATAATAATATTTATGCATAAAACATTGATTACATTTGACTATATAATATTATTATTATTTTACACGAAAACTGCACATATCATGACTTAACGTATGAATACGTGAAAGTAGATCTAGGATAATTAAATTTCCAAAGGAAGGGCTTTAAATGGCAGTTAGAAAATTATTACAATTAGATCTACTTTGACATATTCATACATTAGGCCATGTGGTCATCAGCTGTAAGCTTTAATGAATATCAACAAGAAGTTAACTATAAAATAAAACTAATGATAATTTAAAATTGTATCATAATAAGTGCAAATAAAATATTTTTGTATTTTCTAAAAGGCCCCTACATTGAAAATAGGTTTGTAGTATTCTACCGTTTGCAAAAGTGTTGAACAATAAAATTAAGGCGTGTACCTGAACGGGTAGTAAGACGCGGTGCTAATAATAATAATAATAATATTAATAAGTACCTAATTCTCAACCGTAGACATACCGGTGATAAAAACCGAGTCCTGATTTCAATTTGCTGACACACCACCTAATTAGCTAAAGAGTCCGACTATAATGATAGTCCAAGCGTTCATAGTTCACGTTAGTGTACATGATCAAAAATTTATAATAGCCCATACCAGTGACCATGCAGACTAAGTCATTATCCTGTCCAGTTTTCATAGGACGGAGAAATCAGGTTTCGATTTCCGGCGTTGTTAAATGAGGGTTGTTTTAATTAAGGATTTCCCAATCTTTCACCACTCAAATACAGTTTCATTTCCTATTATTCTACGCTCATCATCCATACGCGACTCGTTTAGTTTAATACTGAAAGCTTATGTGGTGCATACACTTATACAAACAAACACATAAAATACACAAAAAGTAATATCTAATTAAAAAGTTTATAAAAGCATTAATACCAAGTAGTTGCTAGGTTATAGTTTTAGGTTCACTTTTAAAACACAGCTGGTGAGGGCAGAATAAATACTAGATACTTAAATTATATAGCTATTTCCGGTTTGGTCGTAAATGACCTTCTTTTTCTAAGTATCTACTAACTCTCCACGCTTGTTAGTGCTTATTACATACACCCTTCATAAAATCAATTTTATTTTATTTTTGTAGGCGTTTGCGGAGGTCTTATATTGGCCATTACTGAGTTATGACATAATTTGAAGCAAAGAAAGTTTCACTCAAAAAAGAGTCATATAAAAATAATATAATGGTGAGTTATAGATTAACTTTATATCAAACACTTGTCCACGTGATATCTTACAATATATCAAAATGGAATTTATAAATAGAGTATTTATTTTATTTGGTTCAGGGATTTGTCATTATTTTAGTTTATAATTTTGACCTTTGATTACTAATTTAATAATTAAATTTTGAGGCTAAGCTTTTGGCTTTACGCACTTTGGGATGGTTAAAAAAAAAGTACTGCCATTTTATTGCTACCGCCTATTTCCAGTAAAATATATTCATACTGTCGTTATTGTTCTGATATTGACCGTTAAGAAGTCTTAAAACTTTTTAAAAAGTCCTTTACTATCTAAATATTTCTGTTTTAACCCAAATAAATTATTCCTAGCTTTAATATTACCTTAATTCCACGGGAAAGGTACTTTGAATGCGGTATTTTTATATATAAATATGTAGCCTCAAATATAAGGATTCAATCCTATGAAGAAATTTTAATGTTACGCTTACCCATTTTTATCTTTTATTTAACTTTTACGTGTTATTTATGTTTTGTGGTAAAATGTCTGTTATTTATAAATATTACAATTCATATCCCTAGAACAAATATTGTTCATAACAATACACATTATTTTCATGGTTATATTAACCACTGTGGTGTTTTTATTGAAATTTTTCTGTCGAACCCTAAAAATCTCAATAAATGTGTAAAATATTTAAGTATAACAATGAAACTATTGTGTAAGTTCCCAAAACAACTGTTAATTTCAAAAATAACGTTATATTTCTAAGAACAATAAAATGCTTAAAATAATTCAAACGTGATAAGTGAAGCCTTTCACATCAATTTTGGTGCTAAACATATTTTGAAATAACAAATCAATTACTAAATAACGTGATATTTCTGGACATCTGCGACGCAACTCAGTGTCCTGTTAGTTGGCCCCTTAATAAAAAAGCTGTAGTAAAAATAATTCACGAGACTAAGGCAATAACGAATTATCAGAGCTATAAATCGTGCTTTCTATCCCCTTCCAAAAACAACTCTCTGGCGCTTTATGAGTGGAAATCATTTTTAACGGCTCCCATCCAGCTCCGACTTCTGTTTTCGCCCCCTCCCCCCATTACCCCTCGTGACCTTACTCCTCCCTATAGAGCATTGGGATAAAATATAGGTTACAAGTTTTGGTTTCGTTGATAGATTTAAATGATTTGAATGATGGGTAAATTTGACTCGTTCTCTCCTGGTTTTATTAATCAATAACAATTATTATTAAGATATTAACTATTTTTAAAGATAATTTTGTAATGTTTTAAAAACATCAGTGGTCCCGTGGACTATAATTCTGCCTAATCTATTCTGGTATACCCGTGACGGAGTTATCAAGGTTAAAACCCTGTCTGAGTGTGGCGAGGGTTATATTCTCATGCTCATTCTCTATGAAAACGTGGTTACAATTCTTCTAAATTATACCTATCCTGTCAGACTTCTGTGCTGGGGGTCCGGGGTTCGATCCTCGGTCCCGGCACAGATTTATCTGATTGTCAAACCCTTCCTTCACCTCTGACAAGACGTGTATTAATCACAGCTGGTGAATGTGTGGAATGCCAGGCCTCCACCGTGGTTCGGATCCCACGTTAAACTGTAGGTCCTCCATTTCATCTCATAATCAGCCTACCTTTACACATTAGCGTAAGTGCGTATAACCTGAACGGGTAGTAAGAAGCGGTGCTAATAGTAATAATAATAATATACCTACCCCTCTAGCATAGTTGAAAACCGGTATATTCCAGATTGGTAGTAAGACGTGGTAAGTGAAAATGGGTTTATTTCTCGCACTATGGTACAGTGAACTAGACAATATACGCCTTGTTATTTGGACTATGCATGACGTTAGGTATTTAAAAGTTAACCAACTCCCTTCAACTTTGTTGAGTAACTACTAGGATTAAATCTTATTAATCCTAGAAGTATTCTGAATTCTCTTTGTATTTAAGGTTGACATTTTTCCTTAGTGACATAAAACTAGTAAAACATAAAGTGAATCGATATTATATTCAACAGCACATACTGACAGCCAGCAGTTATTGGATTCCTTAGTAACAGCGCAAACTGGTGAACAAATGGTTTAAGTATTTTAGGCTCGCTATAAATCAACAAGTTTATATATAAAAAAACCGAGTTGAACACCCCCAGGTTTCCTAAAGTACTTACTGCAAGTTTAAGCCTTTTACGTTTATTGATTTTGTAGCTAACCTAAATTACTATATTTCTTGGTTTGTGAAAAAACTATACTCATAATAGTGTGTGTTACAAAACACAAGGAAAGTTAAGGTGTGGACCTTGGATGCATTTATATATATCGATTTTGACGCCCAAGTCACGTGACCAATGAAGATAAAATAAAATTATGTACTCATGCAAAGTTTCTTGGTTCATAAACTACAAAATTACCACACAAATATATTGTATGTATATTATGATAATGTTAGTGTAGTTTAAGTAGTTTGAACAAAGTTACTCGACTCAAGTTTATCTGACCTGATGTGATTATTGAAATAAGAATTGTATTTAGATTTGTGCAACGTGTCTTACTACCGGTCCGGAATATTCACATACATACACCAATGGCTTCATCAAAGAGGGAGTTATAGTTTAAAGAAAGGTATACAAATTTGCACAGAGGAATAGTGGGAAAACCATTATTTGTACACGTGACAGGTTTTTGACCTCAGACCTTCCTGTCACTCAACTTCAAGAACAATGCCTTATACCGTGTGACCACTGATACGAATAATGAAGCAATTTACATACTAAAAGGCTATTTTATATGTTCTAACTAGACTTATGATTTATTCGAAAGACTTTATGTAAATTTTTCAAATGAACATAACTATAAATAATGTTTAGAAACAGTAAATATATTGTGGTGGAAGAATATGATCTAAGATTCAATAATATAATATATTTTCGAGAAGTTTCTCAGCACCATTCGTCGATTTTGGAAACTTCCTGACGGTAGACCACGTACATTTGTGTGATGGATTGGAATGGAAAGAGACGAGGGGGGGTCCGATGGTAGATTTAGCTGTATCTAAAGGTGTTGTGTGATGGATTGGAATGGAAAGAGACGAGATAGTGTCCGATAGTAGATTTAGCTGTATCTAAAGGTTGGAGGGTATTTATGATGGCAAGGATCCTGACTGTAGCCAGAGAGAAACCATATCTATGGCTCAATGCCCTCGAATGAGCCGTGATAAATACGTCACAAGTCGGGCAAGCCCAATAAACCATTTGGGAGAGGTGGGGAGAGAGGGGCACGTATATAGGAAGGGTTAGGATGCTTGTGTATTGGTTACTGCAGGAAACGTTGGCTTTACATCATATACCATGCCACGTTGTAAATACCACTAGTGTCAGAAGCTGTGGAGGGTAGTTCCGAGTAGTTAAGGGGGAAGAGTGGTGGTAAAAAAATAATGCATCACAACCATCTCTCTCATTGCTCTTGGCATTATGGTCTGCGATGGAAGGATCTCGGTTTGATTAAGCCTGGAAGCCAACGATTAATGAAGATCCCTAATTTAATTTAATATTAAACATTAGAGAAAGGAAGTACTTAGTTGATTGAAATATTTACAAGAGTTTATATTAGGATCTTATTAGAAAGGTTCAATATCCCTGGTTGAGTCTTGTTCTTTCCTTTTAATATGTGTACATTCGGAGTTAAAGGGCATTGGCCAAAAATGCCTCTTTCATTTTGAGACTGTGTTAACAAAATTTTATCCACCTCGGTGGTCACATGGTCTAGCGCGCTATTCTCGCAGTAGGTTATATAGCCGATGACGGGGATATTGAGGTTTAAATCTCAGTTGGATGAACTGAATGAGGTTTTTCCAAAATGATTTCACACTCTTCTTCCAAGCAAATACGGGTACTTTTCCTTAAAACATAACCTTCCTTATCCCAAGAACCATTAGCTTAATTAGTACATAAGCGTGTGACCTGAATGGGTACTAAAAAATACCAAAAAATGTTAATTTTTTTTCTAAAATTTTCAAGAAGCCTAATGTTTTTTTAAATTTGGGCGTAACTACTTAAAAAAATCTGGTGTGAGATAAGAGAAGCTAAAACATAAAAAAATGCTGTATTTTAAAAACATACTCGCATTTTGGTGGATAAAAACAATTGTTTATTTATACTTTAACATTTTATCTGGTAATATAGTAAATATTGAAAAATTACTACTTGTGTAAACTATATTTTTAATATCTATACCACACAAAGGCGTCGTTGTCCACGTGGTCTAACGCGCTACTATCTCAGTAAACAAGACTGACTATGACGGGGAGATTGAGGTTCGTATCTTGGTCAAGTGTACTGTGGGTGGTTTTTACTAAATGGTTTTATACTCTCCCTCTACGCCAATCTAGGTACACATCCTATAAATATAATCTACTTAATCCTTAATAACACTAGCCTAATTAGTACATGGGCGTATAATTCGAAAGGGTAGTACACTAAGACGCGGTGATAAAAAGAAAAGAGCCTTATTACAATACCATAACATGTTACATTTTATTTTAAAATTTATAGCTTGGAAGTCTCTCTGAACCTCTTTTGTTCATATCTTCTTCTGGCGTATCGTAAATGATAAATATATATATATATTTTGCTACCAGCTTTATCGCCAGGGGTATTTTTTGAAAGCCACCTTGTCGTGACATTTTGTGGTTACATGGGACACGTTTGGCCCGATATATCGTCTTATATTTTGACATGTGGGCATCGGACAACTATTAGTCAACTGGAGGACGGGGGTTGAATCCTTTAAATAAAAGACGGGAACACTCAGACATGAATTCGATCAATGGCCATATTTTGTCTCCCCTTTTCTTCTGGTATATTTACACAAACAAATATGTTATATATTCGTATGAGATATGCAATTCATACAGAATTTTCAAACCCTCAAACATGAGATATGATATCTCTAGAAACCTGCCTTACAGCTTGTTTAATTAAAACTCCTTCGTTTAAAATTTCTTTGATTTCTATGGATTTAGAACATAATATTTGTAACATAAAAATGAAATGGTTAACTTTTTGTTGCCCCATTATATTTAGACTTGATTAAATCACTGTTTAAAGCGTCATCTCATAATAGAAGAAATTTTGGTGATCGGGAGGTGAAGATTGTAATCTAGGATCGGTTCTTCAGCCCCTTTTAATGTAAATGTTGCTATATATCTTCTAAAATACATAATTCTCATTCTACATTCCCCGTAATTAAGCCTACACTAAAAATACTAATTTTTTCTCATAAAAATATCCAAATTATTTAAAGTTAAAATAAACAGTTTAGAAGAAGTAGATGTTTATGATAAACTATAAAATTTAGATCTTCTCCAATAATTACAATTCCATAAATTGTTTAGTTTTGTGAGCTAAGGGTCAATAATTTGTTCCCCAGTATGGCCTCTGTTTAAATTGAGTATTTCCATTTTATAAATACGAATAGATGACCAAAAAATCAGGTTTTGATTCATAAAATAGAAGTTAGTAAGTTTTATCTTGATGTAATCATTTGGTTTAGAAATGTAATGTTAAATAATACCCATTATAAAATTATATAATTTATTAATGAGATACATGGGACCTGCTTCATTGGCCACACCTTCAAAGGCGTCACTCTCGTGTTGGACTAGACTGCTGATTACAGGGAGATCGAGGTTCGAATCCAGGTCAGATGTACTGAGGGTGGTATATCCTAAATGGTTTCCCCCTCTCACTGCACACAAATGCGAGCACACAACGTCAAAATTCAATCTTCCTCATCTTGAACTTAGTAGCTTAAATAGTAAATAAGTATATAACTTAAATAAATAGTAAAAAGCAGTGCTAATAATAAAAAGATCCATGTTACTCAAATAAACGGGCTATTAGGTAATAGTAATTGTGTAGTTCTAGTAAGTTATTGTAATATAAATGAATATAATTTTTTAATAAGGACTTGGAAAACCCTTTTTAAAAAATAAACCAAATATATTTTTAAATATAATCAAATACTGTTGAACAAAGATAATTTTTTGAAAAGAGTTTGTTTCAAAACTAAGCTTTAAACTGTATATATATATATATATATATATATATATAATAATTTTGTGTAAATTTATATCTACAGTAAAATTCCTTTTAGTTTGGAAAATAATTTTACAAAATTGTTAAAATATTCTTTTTCACTATGGTTCCATTGGTTTTGTAAAGGGCCCGAGCCCGCATACACACAGCCTATACATATTTTCTCCATCATTACTGGCCAAGGAACCAAAATTTTCCTGTCTTTTAGTCGATCAATCTACTCACGTTGTCACTGGAAAGGCTGATTTTATTCAAAATAAGTATCCTAAGCTGTTACTTTCCAAATCTGATAAAATAACATACCAATCCTCTACGAAATGAGCTAATATAAATTAACAAATCACTTCTATTCTCTATCCTTTTTTTTAATTTCAAGGTTCTACTGAAAAGGTTTTAGTAACCATGAATTTTAAATATATCTATACTTACTAAAATAAATTGTATGAATAAAGTTATTTTCATCATTAGCTGCTGTTTTTAAATGATTGATTCTTTTTGTTTTTCGCTTCGCATCTTACTGCCTCTAGAGGCTATGCGAATATCTACGATATTATGGAAGAGGGGAGGGAGACAGTATTTAGAGGAAATTTTCTTGAATTTACGTGCAGACAGAATGGGAAAATTATTTTTAAAATCTTAGTACACGCGTCTAGGATTCAAACTCCAACAACTGCATCACCAGTAAACCAGGCTAGGAGAGACATGTGTCTTTGTCCCGCGTGTTCACTGATATTGGTGCCTTATTATTGTATAATATTGCCTAACTTAGTCACAGAATTACAAATATTTTTTTTTTAGCACCACGTCCTACTATACGTTCGGTTTATGCGTCACAAATATAGCTAAATAATATTCCAGCGAATGTATTGTTTATGCTTCAAGGTACATTACTATATTTATTGCACAAATTATAGTCACAATCCGGTAAGGTAGACCGGAGAAAATTAGCTGACCTTTAACTCCCACGATCTATCCTTTGCCATTCTTTGCCCCCCCCCACCCCTCTCTCACTACAATTGGGTTGCACCCTACCCCCTTACTAAATGAACCTCACACTCCTAAAACCAGACAGCACACCCAAGTCCCCCCCCTTACCACCACCCCCTTCACAAGGAATTTAATTTCGCGTCCCGTTCTTCAGATGTTTTATTATTTTAAACCCCTCGAGATTTATTATACTGTGCTTAGTGTCCATTTATTTTCTAAAATAAAGTCTTCCATCTCTTCTTGTCTTTGGTCTTTGTCTTTTGTCTTCTTTTTATTTTTAGTTGTTTTGTCAAGGAAAGATTAAGTTCCAGATGACGTGGAGAAAGAGAAAAATAAAAAGAATGTAATTAAACGAGGGTGCTATCAAGAAAAATATATTATGCGTCAATTCGTAGCAAGTCTCATTAGCAATAGACATTTTAGGGTTCTTGAATGTTAATAATGATATATTATGATATAGAAAGTTTGTTGATTAATTTTTGTCGTAGTCTTTTGAAATTAAATATTTCATATTTTAAACTGGTCTTAGCTAAACTTAATTTTAATTCAAAGTATAAAGAATCAAACTTTAGATTTTATGGAAACTTAAGTAACTTTCATCTTGTTACACCATTTTATAAACGTAGCACTGAACTGTAATGTAAATATGTTTTAAGTTTTAAAATCATGAATTTGCTAAAAATTAAAAATATGTGTATTTTTAATCCTCTTGAAAATCATCCAGTGTGTGTGTGTGTTTGTGTGTGTGTGTGTGTGTGGGTGTAATATATAATAATCTCAAAGATTCTTGACTAACTATCATGAACATTGTAGCATTTGAAGAGAAACCTTTTAAGTGAATAGAAAAGTTATACTTATATTTTGATAGGCTCTTGAGAAGTTTTCAAGAATTTTTAGAGATTAATATGTTTATAAAATCAAACCAAAGGAATGGTATATACTGAAACCAGACTTTATTTATTAATATTATAAAATCTTATAGCCACAACAACTACAAACATAGTTAGATTAAATGCTGGTCCCTTCTACTTCACTTCAATGTAAATACCAAACTAGTAGGTATATATGTATTTTTCATTATACTGCATAGTAGACTAGATGTATATGGACGTATATAGATAATATATGGAAATTTGGAGCAACCCTTCTTACTTACAGTTCAGGCTATATGAATATTTACGATTTTAGTATAGGATTGAGGACGGTATCATAGAGAGGAAATGACCAACATTTACATTGAGGGGGGATGGGAGGACAACTTATTAAAATACATACACTTCACTACGCCTGACTGAGATTCGGAAGCTCAGAACCCTGTCACTAGACTATACGAGACTGTCGCCTTTTTTCTGGATACCCCCGCACACTCTTAGTTCAATACATATGTATCATAATATGATAAACTTTCTGTTCACCCTATACCTTATAGCTTGTAAATAATGGTGAAAACACCAACATCGTCATCAAAAGACCCGTTGGTAGTTAATTAGTTTATACCAGAATGCATTGTGAGAGTGCAATTAAGATTCTAAAAATAGCATTTTTATCATGGCTATAAAATAATTCGGTAGTAAAAATATAATGGATGCGTCATGGTGCTAATCAGTAAAATAAACGGGTTCTTCACTGTCACCTACGGTGATTGTCATGTCAAAAAATGTATTAAAATAATGACCGAGTTCGAACAAATGACAGTAAAACACAGTTACGTCACCACTATAAAGAATGCATCACACGTTGTGACTTAATGATTGTGGGGCGCTGCCTTTATTAAACGTTCTTGATTAATTATAAATAGTAATCAAAATGTCAGTAGCGTATCTACCTTCTGAGCTAAAGGACCCCTGGCTCATTTCTCGGCTCGGCTGGCAAATTTATCGTTTGTGAATTATGTAGTTCCTCTATTAACCCCCCCCCCCATACCACCTCCCCTGTCACCGCAACTCTCCCGTTTATGTATTAACAGCTGCTGAGAGGCTGGGTGTTGTGCGTCTGTTCTAAGTTTAAGTTAGTTTATTATTCGTATTCTGATATTACCATTCGGACTAGAAAGTACACGTTATATCCTTAAATAATTAGAATATTATGTTGATTTTTTATTTCTTATGTAACTTCTTGTTCGTCATAATTCAACGAAAAATTCATCTTCGTCCCGTATTAGAAAGGGTTAGCACCAGACTATTTTTTTAAATGGAAATGTGTTATATTATGGTGGGTATTTTGGTAATCCATGTTAAGGTAGGTATTTTTATGGTAGTGTTTTTTTATCAACAAAAGGGTGACCTGGTGGTCTAGAGATAAGGTGTCGGACTTCTGAGCTGGGGGTCCGGGGCTCAATCCTCAGTCCGGGCACAGCTTTATCTGATTGACAAACCCTTCCTTCACCTTTGACAAGACGTGTATTAATAAATTATTAATAATTAGGGCTTGAGATATAATTCCTCAGGAAACTTAGTAAAAATCAATGATATCAAGATTTTACCCAATCTGCTCTAGATCAATATACAGACATATACACAGATGCCATAGCCAAAACAACTTTTTCTGTTTCGGAGGCCCATGAAACTTTGATATTATTAAAATATAGAGTTATATTTTCTTAAAGAGAAATTAAAAGTTTTGCACATTTTGTTTTCCATTTTGAATTAAGTGTTTTTTCATCTCCTTGATTTATTGAAATTCCTTTTTTTTTTTTTTTA
>CABFOW010000237.1:283674-316300 GCA_902141385.1 Timema californicum
TTTTTTTTTTTTTTTTTTTAGTTTTCTTCTCTTAAAATAATGTATCATAAATTTAGAGGGTCTGAAAGGAAAAGTTAGATTACGAGTTAGAATGAAGATAATAAAGGGCTAGGTAACTTTAGAAAGAGAATAAAGCAAGATATCTAAATGTATTTATTATTCATTTATTACAAATATAGTTGAGAAAATGTACAACAGAAAGTGATAAAGAAAGAGAATAGAAAATATATGGGAAAAACAATTGAGCAGATATTGTATTTCAAGATTTCAAAAAAATATAGCGCAATTGTTGAAGAACTAGAAAGAGAGTGAACTAAATGAGGGTTGGTACAGTGAGATAGAGAGAGATGGAGAGAGGTAAAACAGAGAGTGAAAGCCAGATTGATGACCAGCGAGACAGAATAAGTTTCGTCGGGAGACAGTGTGTCTCCGCAGTAAATTTATAACGCTTTCCCCGTCCATGGCTTCTCTATGCCCTAGCTCTTTCTTTCTTTCTTTCACTCTCCTTCTCGCTCACTCACTCTTTTCTAAGAGCTATAGCTTCAACTCGGTCGACAGAAGCCACGTCGCAAAAATCAGCCACGGAAAGGGTTGAGGGGTAAAAAGGGAGTGGGGGGCCTCTTGGGGCTCACTAGTAGAGTCCTTTTTTCCCCTTTATTTTTTTTCTTTTAATATATCTGTGTCAAATAGTATGGCTAGAAATATAGGTGAAGGGGGTGTGGGATGGAAGGAGGGTGGAGAGCGGTCTTTACTGGTTCTAGTGAGTTTTTTTCCTTGAACATCTTTGTCGTTGGTTCCTCCCCTTACTCCAACCATTCCCCCCCCTCCCCCTGTCGCTAACATCAGAAAATTGAGACATTTGTCATTTAATGTTGTGTGAGATAAAAAGATGAAGGAGCCTACTCACCCCTCTTCACCACCACCCCTCTTCCTTAACTCTCTTAAGCGTATTTCGCTTTGTCAAGCGTCATTGTCATCTGTGTTTGGAAATGTTTGGCACGAAATGTATTTTTCTTTTCTCTCCCGGAGAGGGAATTTGAGAGGGGTCTGAAGGGTACGAATGAGAAAAAAATACTTTTTTTTTTCTTCATTGAACTGATTACAGCTATGAGAGAGTGAAGTGGAATCGTGTGTTAAGGGACTCTTTTTAAGAGAATAAATGAACCAGGGCGGTGGATATTTAAAGACACGGTGTTGAATTTAGTGCTCAATTTCACACAAGAAGTTTATGTCCATTTGATCCGATGCCGTGACAAGAAAACTCGTTTGGATAGGGAAAAAAAGACTGAATTCCTACCTCAAATATTGGAATGTTTGATCACGACTATCGAGTGTAATATTAATGAGAGTATACAGGATTTTTAACGATTTACTGCCTCAATACTTTATTTGTTGACCTTGGTGGTGTTGGGGGGTATAATTCTCGCCTAAAGACCTGGAGGTATATGGTTCGAACCCAGTCAAGGTCAAAGGGTTTTTCTCAAGTGAAAGCAAACCCGTAGCACATCCTCGTTAGGAAGGGGAATTAAAGCCGTCAGTCCCTTATAGATTTTGGCATGTGAAAGATTCCTGGAAAATATTTAAAATTACCTTTCCAACAAAATTGGTAGGGTCTTTCTCACTTGCTATTAGAATTTTAGTGAGGAAGGCAAATGGAAACCACCGTACTTTCTGAACTTCCCCTAGGAAATTTTCTTTCCACCAGAAGGTGCGGACAGCACTAGCCAGTCGAGTGACTCTGGATGGATGGAAAGCACATTATAATTAACCTTTGTGTTGAACGCTATTCATTCAATTAATCGATAAATTGTTGGGCTATACATTCATAGTTGTATAAAAACACAAGTTAACCGTAGATAGTAATTCAATGGGTTATTCTATAGCACCAATATTTAATATGAAGTAATTAATAAATTACTCGTTGATCTCGGTGGTATTTGGATAAATTGTTCGCCTCGGGACCCAATGCTCATTGGTTCAAATCCATCCGAGGTCGGTGGATTTTTCCTAAGCGATACAAATCCGAAGTACAACCTCCTTCTAAGGGGAAGTAAAGCCATCGGTTACATGTTGATTGTGACATGTAAAAGAACCCGGAAAATGTGTAGGCTCTTTCGCTCTCGCTCATAGAAGTTCTCACGTTCTGATCAAATCAGTCGGTTCAAAAAGTTCCCGTTAAATACCTCAAATAAATCGTTGAGCGATTAACTCAGCATATCACAAATAAGTAAAGAAAACACTCTTAGAATATTCTATATATTATAAATAAGCCACATTTTGAGTCATTTGGTCAAAATATTGTTAGATTTATAAAAAAAAAATATAAAAAATGTAACCCCAATTTTGTATACTTATTTAATATGTGTTATATCTGGAATGCATGGGTTAAAAACACTCGACCATTCATATTATGTAACTAAAAATGGTCTCTCACCTTGGACCTATATATTTTACACCATTATAACTTAAATATTATATCCATACATGTTCTCAACGAGATGATTATACCAGCGCATAACCTACAAGTAAACTTAGTAAAAACACAACCACCACTTTATCAGCTGGCATAGCATTACCGTGAAAAGGAAATAGCTCAATCAAGTAAAATATTTTTATTTTGCTGGTAATCAAACCAGTGACCCCTAGATGATTAGGTAGTGCGCTACCAACCTAACTTATAGTTTGGACTATGACTCGCTACATAAAATAAGTCAGAGTTATAGAATAGATACACAGAATAACGAAGGGTTAATTTAACTAAATTCTTGTTAGTTTGTTTGTTTTTCATTCAATAGAATATATTGTTGGCATATAACCCGAACGGTTAGTAAGGTGTGGTGGTAAAAAAAAAAGAGTTTATTGAATAATAACTAACAGAAAAAATGCATACGTGATCAGGCGGAATAAGCATCAAGCTTGTCTAATCGAATTTTCCTCGCTGAAACTTGTCCAATTTGGTTCATAGCCTCGGACCCATATTGCAGACAACTTGTCAAGGGTTTTCGAAGCAACCGTAATATCACTCTTGTCAAACGTTGGCAAGTTTGCACATTGCATCGCACATGTATATTGCAGGTTCGATGTTGTATTTTATATTCAATGTTTCGTGTTTACCTATCTCAGGTAATGAATAGCAAACAAGTAACCCAGTTTGATTGCCATTCTGTTTACCCCCTCGACGAAAGGACAAATACGAGTATAGGGGTTGTAATTTAAATACAGTCCCCCAACTCCTTCAACACTCTCACGCCCCCAACATATTTTATGATAAAGTCTGATACACCGATGGATCGTCTCGTAATATATATTTGTTTTCTCATTTAAAAATCGCATAAAAACTCTGATAAAACAAATATTACAACACTTTTTAATCACCGTATCTTACTATACGTACTTATGCGCTAATGGTTTTTAAGGATCGGAAAGGTTATATTTATAAGAACTGTACCTACATTTGCGTGGAGGTAGAGTGAACAAACATTTTGTAAAAACCACTCTCAGTGCACCTGACCGAGATTTGAACCTTGATATCCCCATCATCAGCAGTCTAGTTTACTTTGAGGGAGTTGACCTGGTGGTCTAGGGGTAAGGTGTCAGGTTTATGTGCTGAGGGTGTGGGTTTCAATCCTCGGTCTCGGCACAGATTTATCTGGTTGCCAAACCCTTAACTTCGCCTCTGATAAGACGTGTATTATTAACAACTTGTGAATGTGAGGAATGCCAGGCCTCCACCGTGGTTCGGATTCCACGTTAAACAGTAGGTCCTCCATTTCATCTCACAATCACCCTACCATTACACATTAGCGTAAGTGCGTATAACCCGAATGGGTAGTAAGACGCGGTGCTAATAATAATAATAATAATAATAATAATAATAATAATAATAATAATTTGAGGGTTGCGCGTTAGACCGTGTGGCCATTTAAGTGGACTTTTCTATAATTATCGCTGGTGTCGGCTGTTCATGATTTAGTATTACTTTGTATCAATGTCATCTAAGATGTAAGACCCTTAATAGAGGGCAATTAAAAGTTAGGAGAGAGGTTGAGAGTGAAATCTTCAGCGGGGCGCATTGGAGATGGTTATCCACGTGATAATTATTAGTGTCACTTTACTAAGTCTCTTTTCTCTTCAATTCTTGAGACCTGTCTACTAACCTTCTTATCGATACTACTACTTAGATTAATTATCTAATAAACTTGGTGTTAAATGACTTAATAAATAGTTTAAAGCTATTTCGTTTTATTACGAGAGGGAAACTATGGCAACTTTTAATGCGTTTGCTGATTGCTTTGATTCTGACATCATTTATTTCCCAAAATGTTTGACTTCAAACCGGTAAATTTATAATTTTGTGGGATGGATGATGAGCGTCTCCAATACATAATTAGTATATGTCATTAGCAGTAAAGTGGGATTTAAAAAAATACTAAATCCTATAGCATTATATATAATCATAATGACTGTCATTGATATTATTTATAATACAGCGCATCGTGTCAGTAAGAACGTGGAGTAGATGTACAGCTTGCCTATTATAGTATGGTTCTGGTGATGAGTAGGGGTTAAAAACCCAGTTTAATGTGCTAAGGATGGATTTTTTTCATAGATTATTTCTCTCCAACAGTAACCTTCATGCAAACGTAGATTCATTTCCACTAATTTATACCTTCCTCAACTTCAACTTCTTAATGTAGCTCCAAATTCACATAGCCTGGACGGGTAGTCATTTTTTTTAGGAAGGCAGCTAGAAAGTTATTAGGTATATTTTCACATATTCATACTTCAAGTCATATGCACTGCAGATGTCAATTATGATAAATACTATCAATATATATAAAATAACAATAATAATATACCAAAACGTTATCAATATTGACCAGAAAATAGATTTTATTTTCTTAACTATTCTTAATATGAAAATTGGATTATATTAAGACGCGTTGGAGAAAATTATAATTGTAATACATATTAATCTACTATTGTTAATTTTCTTTGTAGAAATATATTTATTAAGCTTCAAACCCAAACACATGTGAATTATCTTTTTTTTATAACTAATTGGATTGCATTTTATTTCACATCAAAAAAACTCTTGGATAACGTTGCTTTAAAAAAAATTAAAGGAAATTTCCTGTTTAATTTAAAACACAACCTAATTTATCATTTTGGCCATATAAAACTGTCTTTCATTTTGTCTCAAACCTCCCATCCCTATTTCCCTTCCCGTTTGAAATTTCTGAGGGCACCATCAGTTTGTGGACGTAGTTAAACTTTCTGGTTAAACATTCTCTTTATTTTTATTATATGTATATGTATATATATAGCATCCTGGCGTTGAACAATGCAGAAAATGTCATCCCTCCCCCACCAAGAGACCCTACACCCTCTGCACCTCACCCAACCCACTATAATCCTCAAACCCACCAGTACCCTCCCATTCTCTTTGTCTTGTGTGACGCCACTGACGAGAATCATCGGGGATGAAAGGGGTGTAGAAGGAAAGGAAGGGGTTTAGAAGCATTTGTGTCGCTCGTTGGGAATTTTATGACAACAGAAGGCATCGCCTCATTTCGTGTGTGTATGTGTGTGTGTGCGTGTATGCATGTTTTTTCACCCCCCTTCAAATACTGCTTCTCTTTTTAGTAGACCCTCTTCCCCACTTCACCCTATGAGCGAAAGGGCCCTTCTTACTCTGAGATGTTTCTTACACAATGACAGAAGTTTTATCTGACCTAGACAGTATTCCTGCAGTGGATATTATTTTTATTCTAGCCAATGTTACCATATTGCACATTTTCAACACTAAAACTGTCTCACTGAATATATTTTAAGATACCGGGGAAGATAAATTTAGGTATAGATGTATATGCTCAAGCATAAGTATGAAAATTGTTTTTATATGAGTGAATTATTAAGAAACTAGATTTGTATTCCTATTCACCACACACATTTTCTTAAAGTGTAAACTGGTCTATATTTGATAGAAGTTTACCTTTTCTAGAGTTAAACAATACTAAGGCTTTATATGGAAATACTTATCCTAATTCACTTGAAATTAATGAAATTAGACATTTGCATGGAAATAAATAGGAAGACTGCTTTAAAAATATTCACCTTCAGTATACACGGTCAAGATTCAAACCCTGATCTGCTTAAATTGATGCCTTAGCCAGCGCTCCCACTGATTTGGATTTTAAATGCATTCATTTATCAATTAAAATGTTTAAATATTTGAGGGTTTTCAATTAACATTTTTATAGAATAAAGCATAGATAATTTTATATTCATGAAGATAATTAGTAATAGAACGCATCAGTGGACACGCAGACTAGACGTAAATCTCGTATAGTCTAGTTTGTCAGTGACGAGGTCATGGTTCTAATCCCAGTTAGGTGTAAATAGGATAATTTTTCCTACCTTAATGCAAATGTCAATGCACTTTCTCTAAATTCTATAATAGGTTGCTCAAATGAAGATTGCGGTACAAAAATATCACATATCACAAGATAATTATAGAGTAATTTTCACTGGCTCACTAGTTTAACAAGGTGAGAGTTAGCACGATAAAACAAAAGCTGCATTAAAATTGATCTCGCCTGCTTCTGTGGCCGCATGTTCTAAGGTTCTACTCTCTCAATATACTAGATGGCTGATGACAAGGATATCGGGGTTCGAATCCCATTCAGTTGTAATGAGGGCTGTTTTCCCTGAATAGTTTTCCAATTTCCCTCCACGCAAATGTGGATAGATTCCCCCTCTACTCCTTCTTTAAATTAAACCTTCTTGATTCTTAGTTCACTATCATAATTTGTATTGTACATATGAGTATAGCCTGAAACGGTAGTCAGACGCGGTTTCAAAAAACACAACACTATCTCTCATTTTCTCATTTAAATTATCCTTTACTAGGAAATAAAGTGATTTGGGATTGAACTAATTATTTTAATGATTTCAATCTCTGATGATAGCAATATGAACCTTTCAAAAGTGCCTGTATATAACTAAAAAGTGGTAACAAACCACTTTTGTCTTCCCCATCAACCCTTTCACCTCCAATTTTCCCCAAAAAAACTTTTAAATGTCTTCCATGGTAGAAGTATCATCTTCCAAGTCCTTAATAATTGTGCCAAGGGAATTAAGTCGTCTTAAAATTAAATTCGTTTCTCTGCTATCCCCATTTAGAACTACCCTTTAACTAATAAAAGAACACCTTACGGCGTTACCGTCTTTTGTCCAGGGGTTGGGAAATGCCTAGGTTTAACCTTGCCTATTGTAAGAAATGAGGGGAGAGAAGCGAATGCAAATGTACCAAACTCTCTCTCTCTCTCTTAGTGATATTTCGACCAGGTGAAATGCGAACCCTAAAGACATTTTAATTAAACAAACCTGTAAATCCAGTCTTAATTATGCCACCACCTTTTGTACAACAAAAGGAGACGGTTACTGAAGATTCGCGTGGTCGTTTCAAAATGTGTTTTCAACATTTAAGGATATTTATTTTAAACTATAAATATATTACTTTTAGTTTTTCTTCAACCGAAGTTTGTTCTATCAAAGTAAAGTTAAATAGACATCGTAATTATGTATTTTCATTTAAATATTACAAGTTTATTTTGAAATTCTTTCAACACAAATGAGCTATGTATTCTTAAATTTCCAAAGGTTTTTATTTTAGCGCCCCGTTTTATTACCCATTCGTTACGCTTATGTACTTATTACGCTGGTGGTTTGAGGGAAGATTATATTTAGATGTACCCACATGTGTGTGGAGGGAGAGTGGAAAATTATTTTATAAAACCAACCTCCGTACATCTGACCGAGATTAGAACCTTGAACTCCCTGTCAACAGCAGTCTAATCTACTGCATGAGTAGCGCGTTAGACCATGTGGCCACCTAAATGAATAATTTCAAAAGTTAAATTTCAACTACAATACAAATTAACCCTGTGATTCTAACTATACTCAACAAAAGTTTAGTCAACTTTAAGATATATTTTTTATAATATAGATACTAAATTATAGCTCCTAGTTAAACAACGTAATTATAAATAATTATATTTATAATTATTTACATGATTATTTAATAAAAGTCTTATGTTAATTACTTTACTAATACATGTCTTCTCTTGCAAAATCAGTTGATTTTTTTTTTTGCATTCTTTAAAAATCATTCCAAGGACCTATCTAACAAGGAAACAAGGAAATAGTAGTTTGTAACACAAGTGAATCAAAATTAATATTAAAATAAAATTTGACATATAGGCTTATAGAGTAAATAAAAAATGTATGCATAGTGCAATATAAAATAGAGATAATATTTTTTAAGCATTTCAAGGTAACATTATTTTTAAGTCATAAATGAAAGATATATTTTAACATAAATAGTGAATGTTACAGTGTTTAATCTTCTCAGCTTGATGTTAAAATTTAAAAATGTTTCTTTATTAATCCGACAAACGCTTAATCAACAATATTCTGACATTCATATTTTTTACTTAAACTTTTAGAGTGTACTTTCTGAACACACAATTTAATTCAACGTAAACATAATTAAATAAACAAACAAACAAACCTACTTGTTAACCCTCTAAATTATTCATTGTTAGGGACTTGAGCCATGAACATATTTACACTAATAAGGTATGAATGAGTAAGTTAGTACTTAGAGGAAATGTTCCCATGCTTGGGTGGAGATAAAGTGGAGAACTAATTGAAAAAATTAAATAATTGAATAAGAGTATTAATTAATTTCTAGCTTGTTACTTTGTGATTTTATTATTGAGCCGCATCAAGCAGTCATATTTCTAAGAAAAAATAAAAATTATAATTTGGTTTTTATACAATAGAGTGAGAGTATGATTAAAATAAAAGGACAGTCAATATTATATATAAAACATGTGAGGTTATTAAAGAGACATTTTAAAATTTAAACATAAATAGTTAATGTGTAAGTGTTTAATGTTCTTATCTTGATGTGAAAATTTAAAAATATTTCTTTATTTATCTGACAAATGTTTAGTCAATATATTTTGACATTCACATTTTTTTCAAAATATTTTCAGTATATTATATATCTACACAACTATAATTTGTATTTATAGCTAAAAACTTACAGCTTGATATGTCTCAATAATTAGTTGCAATACCACAAAACAAAATCTTAGTTGATATATTATCCTATCATTAAATTTCATTCTCCTTACTAAGACTATTTTTTTTAGAGTTCTATAAATTGTCAACTCAATATAGTCAGCTAGGATTAAAACTCAGAATACCTCGATATCAGAAGATCGGACAGAAATGAGTTGACTTCTTTCTCTGCGTGTACACTGGTACGGGTTTTATATAATTATTTTCATATCTGATGAGGAAAAATGTCATCGTAATTTTATTATTACTGCCCTTAAAAAGCAGCTTATAATTTTTTAAGGATCTACTTGCAAAAGTAGGTTAAACATGTGAGATTTTAAAAGAGTCGAAATTGACACACTGCTAAACACGTTTTACAAATAGGAAAACATATTTAATAATATACAACGCGCTGCTGCCATAACACCGAAAGTAAATAAAAAATAAACCTGTCTATTTTTGATGGATAGCAGTATAGGTGAACAGGAGTATTGTTCTTCTTTGCATGCCGTTAAAAACTAATAGAGAAATATAACGTCCAGACAAATTAGCGATAATATGCTAGCCTCCCATGATGTTACACAATAGCTTGAAATTAATCTTCCTAAACTTTGGAGTGCGTTTTGATGGATGTATCCATCCATCCCTCCTCTCTCTCTCTCTCTCTCTTACAACCCCTGTATATTTCTGCCAGCGTTACCTTTAAGAGAAACTTACTAATATGTTTAAATCTTTTTTAAAACGATAATGTTAAATCAATCTATAATTATTTTTTTAAATCTGTAAAATAATTTTCTTAATTTGTGCATTTTTTTATTTTGTTCTTGCTTTGTTTTCATAAAAATAAATCGAATAGGTCTATCTCTTGATTGTTTATTATTTTCTACCTATTTTATTTTATTTTTTGTCCTTAAATAGTTTGAAAGGATTAAACAACAACAGCTTAGACCTACAATCATATTGTGTATGTGGGTCAATATAAATAATAATAATAATAATATTTTTCATTTATTATTATTTCACTATAAAATCTTTTGAAAAACAACATCACATAATTACTAGCTTTAATTTCCTTTATGCAATATAGTTAGTAGGCTAATCACTTTGCTTCTTTTTAGTTTTGTCTATAAAATGTGTACTTTATAAAAACACCTGACCATGATTTACGCAATAATTACTGCTATAATTCTTTTATTATATAATTTAATTTGTTTGAATGATTTTCTTTTTTACAATAACTGTCATGTATAATTTTTATGTATTATTATAAATCTTTTAGTATGTCTTAATATTATACAAATTTATTTTTGAAAAATTAATTGTACTTATATAACTAACTAAATTTCATGTGTACTGTAGCATCCTCTACACTGTATGAAAATAGTCCCAGAAGATGGCCTAGGTTGTCGGGGATTTAAAATAAATAAGTAAAAAATTTAAAATTTAAAACTCACAAGTAGAAATGAAAAACGAAAGTTAAAAAAACATTAAATTTAATTGTTTGTTTAAAATTGTGCTTTATATTAATTAACTTTTTGGTTCTGTGTGTATATTAATAAACATATAATAAGGGGAAATTTAAAATAAACATTCCTAAAATAGTTTGTTATTATTATTCATTTAAATTATCAAAATAGGAATAGATGGCGTACTTTTTTGAGTGCGGTAATGAACGTTCAAGTTTCTAATGCCATACATAAGTATGTATTTATTAAATAATTGTTTACATCCATGTTTATATTCTATATGATTAGTGTGTACTTAAAATAATTACTTAAAGCACTTAAAATTACACAAATTTATGCATTAATAGCTCAAAAAAAGAATGGACTTATGTAAAAATGATTAAGCACTCATTCTACTAAAAACGAAAATATATATATTTAAGATTTCTACCTAATTGAGCAGTGCAATGAATATCCATGCGTTACTATAATTAAATGCTTAAAATTTCCTTAAATTATCAAGAACGTTTAGTTTTTTTAAATGGGGTGAATGATAAATTATCTCCAATTATTTTTTAGTCAAAGCTGATTCTTGTTATTATTATTTAATCCGATACCTTAAATTTTTTTAGAAGTATCACTGTTCACTGCAGTACAATTTTTACAGGAAGATCCTTTAATCAGATACAGAAAAAAACAATTTATTTGTCCATCATTAATAATAGTTTACTATTTTATTAGTGTTATGTTAAAGGTATTGATAATATCTATCAAAAAAGGCAACTGCAGATAGCATGAACTGAATTATGAATGCATGAAATTAGTTATAGTAGCCTTTATAGCTACCAGATATGCCTTTTAATATGAAAATTGAATTGTACCTATTTTAGAAATTTCTAGTGTGATTTTTTGCCTGGTGGAAAATTGTACTATTGTTAACATTGAAGCTTCTCGTTTCATGGTAATGAATGCTGGATTCGGTGTAGGATCTGTTAAAAAATAGGTTAGTTTGCATTTATTGCTCTGATATAATCATTTAAGTTAAAAGGTGCATATTTAATCTTCATGTATCTTTTTAATACTAAGCGTTTATCTGTTTGAATATAAATGTAAAAATATTGCAATGGAACTATCGTCAAAATGATATGATCTTAGATAAAATATTTTAATTATTATCCTAGACTCATATAACAATTCAAGAACGAAGTATAGTGCTATTTGTTTGTTTAGTGACAGGTTAGTTTAGTTTTAGTGTATTGTTATTAACTAAATCTTCCCTTGCGCTCAGAAGTAGTTTCTTGTCAAAATGTCACTTACTTTAAAAAGTAACTTTCTTCCCTAAAAGTTCACTAACTGAACGTGTTTGTACTTAGTAACGACATTAACACCAAACTGGCACTCAAACATTTATAAATACCGCTGAAGCACAACATCCTTAGTTTCACTTATGGATTATATCAAATTAAACTGTAATTTGGTACTAAATCATCACATATAGCCCCTTCTATTTATATTGCACCATTACTTGTGATATCAGTCGATGTTGTTATGGTACTACTAAAGGGTAGCCTATAGGCCATAGTAGCTCATCCTAAACCTTTACACCCTTCACGCACATTCTGTTTCTAGTTGAATGAAGGAAAGGTTTGAGGACATGGTATTGCTGCATGTGTTGCTGTAAGTCATAAATCAGGGGAAGTGGCGTGCTTGTTGTACGTGGGCTATTGTATTCCGTTGTGGGAACAAATAGGAACCAGCCAAACTTCGTTCTTGGACTACGTGGTCCCACTATTTTGATGTCTGCACCTTTGTAAATTTGACAATTCCATTTGTATTAATTGCTCTATACAATGTGAAATTAACTTAGACACTTTGAGGATTTGAAATGGTAGTTTGTATAGGTTAGATATCTTGAGGATTAGAACCGTTATTTAGTATAGCTTAGATAGCTTGATGAACTGTTATTTTGTATCGTTTAACTATCTTTAGGATTAGAACAGTTATTTTATATATCTTAAATAAATGGAGAATTTTGAGTGTTATTTAGCTTAGATAACATTAATATCTTCAGTGATAGTTTATTTTACAAAGCGTATTCATGCCAATGTTGAGATATTCATAGCTTTGCGTGACCTGGTGGTCTAGGAATAAGGTGTCATACTTCTGTGCTGGGGTTCCGGGGTTAAATCCTTGGTCCCATCACAAATTTATTTGATTGCCAAACCCTTCCTTCACCTCTGACAAGACGTGTATTAATCACAACTTGTGAATGTGAGGAATGCCAGGCAGCCAGGCCTCCACCGTGGTTCGGATTCCACGTTAAACTGTAGGTCCTCCATTTCATCTCCCAATCACCCTACCATTACACATCAGCGTATGTGCGTATAACCCGAACGGGTAGAATGACGTTGTGCTAATAATAATAATAATAATAATAATAATAATAATAATAATGTTAGTATTCTCTATGCCACCTTCTTTAGCTATGAAGTCTGGTTCCACCTCTTAGGTAGTGTTAACATAAAAAAATACATACAACTGTGGACATCGTAGAATCCTCATGATTTGTATGAAACACAGTTGCATGACCGGAAACTTGGAGTGTGTGTGTGTTGCGATATCTAGACGGTGCGCATTGTTGGGCCTTTATTCTATGAATAACCCGTGAACAATGACCGTTACTGTTCAATACCCCATGATTTCATCGGCCAACTTGAGGAAGACGAAGTCACCTACTCCCGGTTTCAACAATATGGCGCTTCTGCGCGCACAGTTAAAAACTCTATGTAGCTTCTAAATTTTATTTTTGGAAGCATTTAATCGTGATCGCCCACGCACGCTTAGTGACTTAAACACTGTGATAACTGTGTACCTAAGACACATATCATGAGCATAGATGCAGAAAGTGTTTGCGAATAAAATTAGACGTGTCCAGTACTGATAAATACTTGTGGACATCACTTAAAACACGTTTTACAAATACCATGTACCGTATTCTAAATGTTCAGCGACATTTCGAAAACACTGTAGCTTTAGAGGATGAAGGAGGTTAAACTTAAAAATACTACTAAAATATATACCAAGCGAGAATTCTAACCAAACACCTGTTTCTTGGATCAGACTCGATCATATAAGTCGAATCCAATGGCACTGATTAAACCTCTTAGGTCAAATGCTGGTATTAAAGCCTATATAATAACTGGCAATGATGTACAGCTCAACTTAACAACAGGCAGCACACTAAAATAAATACCCATTTTGTATGTATTAGAAGGTATTCATACATAATTGTATTAGGCCAATTTTTACTTTCTCATGTCAAGATAAAGTACTGTGATCGCAAAAAAAAAATCTATCTCGAGATTATGATGAGTTTTTACGTTTTCTGTAAGCACGCACCCAAAAAAGTGAAGTGTTACAATTCTGTATTTTCTCTTGTATGTCTGTCCCTAGCCACGAATCTAAAGGTGTTTAATGAAATCTGCTCAAAATTGATATTTAGATTGTATATGATTATACCACTAAATGGTGTTTTTTTTCCCTATGTCTTCAATTAAAAGTAGTTTAATAATGAGTAATTTTTTTGAGCCTAAAATTTTTCGAAAATGGCTTTAACGATTTTGTTTAAAACGCATATCTAGGACTTGTATGAAATTACAAATAACACTAAATAAATAGGTTTTGGGTAAGAATTCTTTGAAGAGTAGCTTACTGATGACTAATCTCCCCAAAACCTTTTATATGTTACAAAGGGCTCTATAAATTTGTAAAAACTGTAACTATTTTACAAATAGTTCCAAAGATTTTGTTCCAAATGGGTATCTGGGGAGTTTTTGAAATGACAAATAATAGTTTATACTTTTTCGGGATAAAATCTCATTTATGGGTAGTTTACTGATGACTGTGTTTTATTTTAATATTTAAAAAAAATGTCATTAGAAATTGGTTTAAAATTCGAGTCGGGAGAATATTTTACACATCAATAATAATGTATCCTGATTTATCTGAAGTAAATTAATTTAAAAGTAGCTAAATTGCCAAAAATTATAGAAAATTTTGAATGTTTTGGAAATTGACCTCTGAGATTAAATTCAAAATGGATATCTTTGACTAGTTGTTCATGATATGTAAGAATATATATTTTATTTTTACAATTAAATAATTTTATGGTAACTTATAAAAAATAGATTTTGAAAATTGTAATCTTACTGTATATGGATGGACAATTTGGTTTAAAATATTTGGATAAAGTATTATTATTATTTTTAACAAGATGATAAGTTTGTCTTTATGAGTTAAACTTATTTATGGCTGTTTTACTAAAAAAAAAATATTTTTGAAAACTTTCTTTGGAGCTATAATACACCATATGAGAAATTTTGTGTGATTGTGCCGTGCCATTTATTTTAACCATGTCTTAATATCGAGCGTTTAGTACGCTAGTGTAATATGAGAAGAAAGGATGATTAATAATAAATGTGTCCGCATTTTATTGGAGGTAAATTAGGAAACCATTTAGGAAAACTATTCTCATTACACCCACCAGTATTCGAACTATCACCGGAAAATCATACTTTATTATCTTTACATTTATTACACGTGTCCACCTATGCCTGATGACCTATAACCCTCAAGCACAACAAACAGAAACTTTACTAACCATTTCTAAGGGACAAACTTTTAATAAAATATATATAGATACAAACTAGACTTACCATTAGGCATGTGGTACGTACAATAGTCGAGGCCTATCTTCGGGATATTCTCGTATTCTTGGTGACTTCCTAGGAGGTAGGTGTGAGCGACAACCAAATAACACATCTTTACAATGTTTTTCGGACCAATGTTAATATACATATCCTAATATCCCATTTTATTAACTTGTAATATATTATTATTATTAGCACCGTGTCTGACCACCCTTTCGGGTTATACGCACTTACGCTAATGTGTAATGGTAGGGTGATTGTGAAATGAAATGGAGGACCTACAGTTTAACGTGGAATCCGAACCACGGGGGAGGCCTAGCATTCCTCACATTCACAAGATGTCTTGTCAGAGGTGAAGGAAGGGTTTGGTAATCAGATAAATCTTTGCCGGGACCGAGGATTGAACCCCGGCCGCCAGTATAGAAGTCTGACACCTTACCCCTTGACCGCCAGGTCACCAACTGGTAATATAAAATGGAATATCCTCCAGAACCCTTCAGGAAATTGTCTAGATACCTTGAGAACATTCCAGGAGCGCTTGGATGTATTTGATTCCATCATTTCAGACAAAAATTATTCCTACATTTATATATAGTTTACGTTAAGTGGTTAATGAATGTACACTTTTATGACAGGGTTTCTAATCATAAAAAAATTGTTAAGGTATGTAAGAAAAAAATATAGAGCTGTAAGGTCACAAAAAATCATAAATGGTCTGAAATTTTCTGGGCACTACTGAAAACTCTGGGATTTTAACACTCAAGAAAGTTGACTTAAACGATTTATCACAAGGTTAATATGACTATTTAAAGATATATAATATTAGGAATAACTTGGGAGGTATTTGGATATCATTAAAATTAATTTTAGAACAATGGTATATAGATATTTACTGTACAGTAAATATAACACATAAATGAACCAATATTAACGTTATATTTGTATTATTTACAATTACAAATAAGTATAAAATATTTACTGCATTATTAGGTGTCAGTTCTATTGGATTGACCTGGTTATTTGTTAAAGTTGAAAAAAGAATTATAAATGGAAGATTATATAAAAAATGAGAATTAAAACTAATAACAAAATAATAACCTTGTTATTTAGTCCCAATAACATAGACTAACATGTTTGTAAATAACTGCTTAAATTGTGTTAAAATGTGTGATGCGTGAAACAACGTGATCAAAAAGAAGTTTTTAAAAGCCGAGGTAAACTTTTCTCACACCACTTATTTATAAAAATAGAATTGATTGTTGTATTTAAAAATACGAAATCCCAAACAACCACTACCTTTATTTATTTTTTATTCATATAAAAGTTGGGAAACTGTTTTTAAGCCTTTGAGGATTGACTGCATATTTTATTTTATTTTCATTTTTTAGATTTTTTTTATTCTTTTAACTGGTGCGTTGTTTTGGTGTACGCGAGGCGTTTTAGTCAGTCCCTATTGATCGGAGTGGCTTACTAAGAATGGAAGACTTCTTTTAACGAATACAGCATTAAGTACAAATATAGCTTTTCCCATTTAATACCTTACGATGTCTTTAAGAGTTCAAATTTATTATAAGTTACTTATCTATTAAAATACGATATTAATTCGTAGACACTTCGATTTCCAGTTCTTTCACCAACATTCAGATACAATTTATTTGTCTAGTACAGTCTTATCATAGAAAGTGTCTCGGTTTTAATTTCTTCTGTAAGTCTCCCACTGGCTATGTCAGGAACTGCATATTTTCCTTTACCACCCTTATTGTTAAGTGCTGATTTACGTTTAATACGATTTAAGGAATCTCTAACGGTGGCCACATAGTCTAAGTCGTCAATCTAGTATTATATTGTATCCCTTTTGAGGAAGTGAATTTTGGTCGTGTGCACGAGGGGTTGTCTCCCACATGTGATTATGAGCGTGGTTTTTTCACTCCCTCTCTAAGCTAATGTTGAAGTAATTCCCTTTCAAATACTTACTCCTTTGAATAATTCTATAGTAACATGGATTGTGTTTATGCATCTAAAAAAACAAGGGATCCTGTATTAAACGTCGGAGATTTGCGCTATATAACTAACATGAGAGCTAGCGCTATTGTATTTTTGCAAAATCCGGTAATGTTCTAAATAATAAACAAAAAACATACTTTAATAAATAATATTGATATTGATGCTATATTATTAAATAAATATTTGAATAACATAATATTTTTGTAAAATTTTATTTAAAAAAAGGAAATTACAGTATTGTTAAACTGTTTCAAAAACATAGCTTATTATTTAAAAAGATATCAGAGCAAAATATTGTAAGGCATTATTTATATTTTACTGTATTGCAAAATACGAGTTACTTACTTCTACATTATTATTATTACTCTATTATTTTATTTTAACCATAGAGTGGAGCCAGATGTATGACATCACGATTGGTGCCGTTGTGTATTTACAAAATTCCTGTATGGCGCCAGTTAAAACTCCCTTATCAAAGAAAATAAACATATTTTTGAATGTTTTATGACATCATACTACAAAGCAGGAACTAATTGAGGAATACTGGAGGGCATCTGACCTAACATTTAATTTTTCTTAAATACAGGAGTTACGAAAATACAACTGCGCCAATCACTGAAGGTTAATTAATTGAGGTGCTGATGAAACAAGATATCTGCTATAAAATTATGTGTAAGCCTATGAGTGACAGGTCTGGATGGGTTAAATTAGGAAAACGCTTATAAGCCCAGTCAGTTTATTATAATTCACGTCTTGATATTAGATGTGTTAACTTGTGAACTTTAAACACTACGATAAAAAAAAGTATATTTATAAAGTATATGACACAATAATTATTTGAGTCAGCATTTAACCACTCTTCAAAGGAATGTAGAGCAAATATATTCAAAGGAAAAGTAGCTATTTATATTTTTGATCCTTTTGAAATGGAATTAAAATTTTGGTATGATTTGATTGAAGTATTATAATATGATCTTATTGGCCTATATCATTTTGGCGCTTTCTTGTTAAATACAGAGTACCTGGTGGGAATCCATATTGAGTAACCATCTTAGATCAAGTATAACCTGAACAGTTATTAAGTAAGACCCATTGCTAAAAAAAAATCTGTGTATCGAACCTAATAATCTAAACATAAGTATGCTGGTTTAATATTTCAATGGTGAGCTTTATCTGTTGTATTTTTAACAGTACGCAACTTAAAATAAAATATAAGTTGTAGACTCCAAGCTTCTCTTTCAAAATTAATCTCACTATTTGGCTGAACAACTCATTTTAAATATTTTTATCCATAGTAATTGATGAATCTTTATTGAAACATAAACAAATATGGATTTGATGAAAAAACAAATAATTTACAATCCAAATTTTAAAGACAGTTAAGTTTGTTTGAGTTAACATTAGGGAACAGGAGTGAATGGGACTGTTAGCTCCTGGTGGCTGCGTACTGGGGTCCACGCTTTGTTGCTTCGTTAAACTCAAACTGTGCCCCTTTATCTTTGCCCTAGGAATAAAAAAAAACCTCTACTATTCACCCTTTAACCACCCACTACCACTACAGCATTCACCCTTCCAAATCCCTGCTCTCTTTTTCACGCGTTTTATATTTTACTCAGCGCAAAGCTGTCCGTCATTCCATACACAAAACTTGCTCGTTTAAAAATCAACATTTCTACTCCCAGCCCTTTACCCCCACCATACCTTCCTATCCCCTTCACTCAGTAAACTCTCCCCTAACTCTAAAGCGCAACTAAAATGCCAACAGAAAGATTCCTGGGTGGTAGATTTATACCTAACAATAGCGCTCTATGACTATTTTTGTGACCACATTTAAAAAAATATATTACTAGGGCACTGTTTCAAGCCCTCACGTTTATTATACCCTACCCCTTCCCTCCACTGCCAGACACCCTTTCCCTTGATATAAATAATGAGTAGCGTGTTACGGTTTTCCCCGTTACAGGGTAATCAACCACATTGACTGCCTTGATAGGTTCACGTGCATGGCAATTTGTTGTGTGAATCTGGCGAAATATATTTTTTACAGTATATCACCATGTGTGCTAGTGTAGAAGTATTTTAAATTATTTTTTTATAATATTTGTTATCTTTATTGTTTAATTTGTCGTGAAGGGTAGGTTTATATGTACGTATGTGTTTTAATGACTCTCCTACCCCCTTTTTTGTATTTAATTGTTTTTCTGTGGTTTTCAGAGAAAATATAAATAATTTTCTGCTTCTGTAAATGGGTTACTATGTTTAAGTTTTGTTTACGAGTGTGTAAAAGACGAACATCCACAATTTAAATAACCAGCATCATGCTTGTATTATTATAAGATCTGATTGTTGACAAATAAAAATAGGAATTTAGCTATGTGTACTGAAAATCCTTTATCAAATTTACGTAGGAATTTCCATATTGTATTTTTTTTTAAATTAGTTTGCCTCCACAAACATTTCATTAACCGTGGTAGTTGGACGAATTTCGATTATAGACACCTTTTGTTTAGTAATGTAGTTATAATATTTTTAATAGCCCTTCAATGGTGAGCGAAGTGTATAGGGCGTTAACATAGTTTTTTTTTTAGCATTACGTCTTACTACCCATTTGGACTACACGCTTATGTATTAATTATGCTAAAGGGTTAGAGATGAGTAAGGTTGAATTTAGATTAAATGTAACAGTATTTGTAGAAAGAGTGAAACCGTTTGGGGAAAACCACCTTCAGTATATTCGATCAGATTATATTCACGAACTCCCTCTACATAATCAGTCTAGTCTATTGTGGTAGTGACGTCTTAGATTATGTGGCCACCAAAGGGGGTTAATATCACATTTTAATTGATCAAAGTTGACTAGAATATGGTAGTTAGACTCCAAATTTATTGGTAGTGATTGTGGTTGAATTTGATTCAAACAACCTTCCTCAATATAGTTAATACTATTTATGTTTAAAATAACTATACATATATATATAACATTGGTATGGTAATTGATTTTATTTATATAATTTTTAAATATATACTGGTATGTTTAATATATTAAAATGTGGACCTGTAAAACAATTTAGTTTTAATATTTGAAGTGCTTGAGACAATCTCATAAAATAATATCTCTTGAGATATTAGTATTTAAGGTTTTAAAAAGCCCTTAATAATAATAATAATAATAATACTTTTTTTCTAATTTGACATAAAGCTTTAAACGTTATTGAATCGTCACAAATAATATTTCTGCTCAATGTAAATACGCATATAAACAAACATATTATTTATAGCTCTTACAACTGTTGTAACATATATCATTATCAATCCAAGCCTTTCATTTGCACGAGCAACTATATAATATGAGCTATATGCATAAAATAACACATATCTACCCTTAAATTATTTGATTTATGTATCCCACCAAATAATACACTGACAAGTGATATTATACATGTGTTCTAACGTGTGCTTGCAGTAAAGCCGGAGTACGTGAAGGTGACGAAAGGGGACGGGACGGAGCTTACGAACGCAACCCTGATTGGTCCGTATACCGAGGGTGACGAGTTGACCTTGGTGTGTGAGTCTGGTGGTGGGAAACCCATCCCTAGCGTCAGTTGGTGGAATGGCACTCACAAGATGGCCGGTAAGTAGCACATCCGGTTCTCACATGCACGTAATTTAAAACAAAATAACAACCTAAGACAACTAAATTTAAACCCGCAGATTCTGTTTAGAAATTGTAATATTTTGAGTACTATTATGTCCCTTTTAACTAATACTAGATTATTGTAGATTCATAAAAAAATTGAACCACTTTTAAATAAAATATAATGTATTTATGAATACATAAAATGATGGCCTATGAATTGAATAGTACTATATTCTAAAAATAGAAGTGAGATTATTAGAAAATAATATTATAATTTTAGATAGTAATAAAAATAAAAAATAACATTGGTTTACTTAGTTTATATAATACCTACAGCAGAGTGGAAGAGTACTGGTGGTAGCATTTCTCTTCGTCTTAAGGCGACTAATTATTAGTTAAGGTGTTGCTATCCCCTGCAATAATAAAAATATACTGACTGCAGAGTAAAAAAGTGTTGCATATAGTATCTTTCTTTATCTCACGGCGATTAACATAGACCTAAACAAAGTGTTATTGTACCCTGCTAAAGTAAATAATACTGATTGCAGAGCAGGACAATATGAACTGTAGCATCTCAATTCATCTCACGGCGATCAGTCGCGTTATGGCTATGTTTATAGTGCTTGCATAAAGTTATTGCATACAGGAACAAAATGACAGCAAGCATACTGGTGACAATAGCTCACACACACACACACACATATATATATATATATATATATATATATATATATATATATATATATATATATATATATTAATTTCTTTAGTAAGTTCCAAGCAATAGCTATCACTCCCATTAACTATTGGCTAATGTAAGTATATATTATATTAAAATGTCAAAATGCCTTCTTATTTGGATTTCTAAAACACAACGTCACGATGCTCGGCATATTGCTCCCTCTTTTGTTTTTTGCCCCATCCTAGACATACTTTTATAAATTTTGTTTTCTATTTCCTTATTTTATTGTCCTATTTTCTGCTTTCTAAATGATTGTGAGAGTACTTACAAATTAAATGATTAAATTTAAATATTGTATTATAAAATAAAAAGTTTAAAAATAATGAATTTAAAGAAAAATCAAACAAAAATCCCTCAAAATGTTTTTGGAAAGGAAGTTGAAGACGTGTTTAGTTTCCCAAAGTATCGATGGTTCAGTAGAGGACTCGGAAGAATCCTATTTCCTTGCGGGTTTCTAGGTCGTGCCCTCTAATTTGAATCTTCTGACCCCCATTATTCTCTCATAGTCTTCCAGCTATGAGTATCAGGTGAATTCACCGACTGACAGAACCTTTTTCCTACGAGATAAACTTTTGAGGATATACATCTTTCTTAGATTACTATCCTATTTACGAGAAGATAACACTCGCGTAAATAGTTCTTTCATACTTGAGATGAAATTCCAGTTAACATTTTTTTTTAATTTTCTAGTTAAGAAGATATTTGTAGCTAATGAAGTATGTATTATAATACTCCCGTTTAGTTGAAACCTGTCAAGTCCGATTCGATCAGAATTGACTACTAGTCCAAATTTAATCATAGTATTAAGAAAATAAAACTTAACTATTTACTTTAAAATAAATAGCAACTAGTCTTAATACCAGATCAGTTTGTACCCATACAGAAGTTTACTTATTAAATTTTAAATTAATAATTAAAATTAGTTTAAAATTTACACATTCGCACGGGAATTGAAACTGAGAACTTGTCATGTTTCAGGTGTTATTTTTTAACTAATTTAAATTAATTTAATTGTTGTTTAATTGCCCTATACGTATATTCCTGTAATTAAATTGATTTACACTTTGTAAATTGATAACTAATATAGTCAATAATCAAATAAATTTGATCGTAAAATTAGCTCTGTAAATTACTTGATGTTTTTGTTTTATGTTAATTGTTTCCCTCATTTTTAAATGAAACTTTTAGCAGACAGTTGGTTAGCTAATTAGTTTATAGTAAAATAGTTATATTCTAGCCTTTGAGGTACAATTACAAGCTTTCTAATGCAAGAAAGCATTCATTATCCCAACATACGGTAACCTAAATTATTTTACTTCAATCTAAACATCAATTTGCATGGATAATTGTTTTAATTTATGTTCAACAACCTAGTTAATTCGGTAGCATGACTGCTTGTTGAGCTAAAAGCTCCTGGTTTGATTCCCAATGTGGTCTAGAAATATTATAATTGTTTAAACTGGACCTTTCACGGTAAAAAAAATTGACGGCCGTGGAAATTAGTGTAGTGTTTATCATAAGTTTACGTTAGTTTGTAAATCACGTTATTGTATAATTATTTGTTCATAATGTGCATGCCAAAGATCCCAAATTAAAAAAAAATTAATCCACGAAATATTTAAATTAAGACTTATCCGATCTTATCTATGATATAGTCTCTATAATTTCTTTAGACTATAAAATATTCAATTAATCTTTCAGACAGATTTGTCTGTGTGAAACCTTGCGTATTTTTTTTAGAGAGCACCTCACCCTAAAATATCTGAAGCAATATTCCTTCAGGCAAATGAGCCATCAAGTTAGTTCATCAAACTTAAAATATTCATGAAGTTAAGATCATTATTCCCACTCCACTTAGAGGTCGATACGGGAAGATTCTAGAAACCGCATCATCATTTCTTCAAATGTCAAAATATTTTTGATGTCATGATATACGTTGAGGTCTTGGAAACAAAAACAACAACATACATCTGTTTGTATGAACAAAAACAGAAACGGGTGAGTAATAGTTACAATTATCTGGCTCAAATAATCTGACTTAATAATTCTGGAAAGATGGAAGGTCACGTTTCAAATACCAGCTGAGTGTTCTGAGGGTTCTAAGTGGTTTCCGAAATATGTATCTACGCCAATTCAGATACATTACCTACCAATTAATTAGTTCTCATCCTTACTCAATTAGCGTGATTAAAACGCGCATAGCCTTGATGAATAGTAAGACGTGTTAGGGTAAAAAAAAAAAGATGGGTCGGGTTTACAGTAAACTGACTGTAGCAGATATTCTGCTGTGGAGGGCACGTGTGCGTGTGTGCGCACGCATGTGGGTGCCGCGTTACTTGAGAGGCATTCCTCTTCTCGCTAGAGGATGGCACAAGCATCGCACAACCTCTTCTTCAGAAATTTCATTAGCGTCCTACTTCCTTCCCACCCCGTCTCAACACCCCCATCTTGCCCCAAATCTTGAGCGTCTTCCCCCCCCCCCTTTCACCCCTGTTCTACCTCCGAAAACCTTCTATAATATATCTCACGAGGTGCAGTCATATATGGGGGTTATCTCATCTCCTACATACATGCACTAATACCCTTCCTTATTTGAGGACTTGGTAAAAAAATAATTGTTACAGTACCAAAACTTAGAAGTATTCCAGATTAAAAAAACTGTTGTGTAAAGTGCTTAACTCAATCCAGGAGCTAATATCGATTATAACAGCCCTTATAGTAAACTCAAAGTACTTTTACAACCCACACCGACGACCGTGTGGTTTAAGGCTTTAGGTTCACCTTTGTCGCTTTCAACCTGAAGGTATGGAACATTATATAAAACATTCTAAGAGATCAAGTTTTAAGTAAGGAGTAGTTAAGTTGAGAGTTAAGACTTAGCAAAGTTAACCTAGAAGATATAAAATTTAAGTTCAAAAGTTAAGTTGTTATTAAAGTGTATAATATATAATGTGATGTTGAAAACATGTGTTTGAATACCACTCCAGTTTATTCGAGGTATTCTAGCATATACGATTTTCATTTAGTTTTTAATTCTATCTCAACGTTAATGTGAGTGTAGTTACACCTAATTACTATATACTTGCTCATCATAATGTTAAGTTAAACGTAGCGCTTCCCAACCTCACGTTTAACTTATACGCTCTTGCACCACTGGAAGTTGAAGACATTTCTAATCTACTTAGTGTTCGATGAAGTAACCAAAAGGTAGTTCGCCAACATTTAAAGCCATGTTTCTTTGACGAGCTCTGCCAAATTGAGTTTTTCGAATGTTGTTAAAATATTGTTGTTGATTAAAGATAAATAAGTAGAATAAATTAATAGTAATCGGCTACATACATTTGTATAACTATTCGTTCAAGCTATTTTGGCCGTTTATTTTTAATATGTATAAGCTACTAAGTATATTTCCATGCATTAAGACACCAGGTCATGTATTTGAGAAGAACTGGTGTCAATGTATATAGATCAAGGTAAAGTGTGTGTATAGCTATAATCAGATAAGTGTAGAGCATAATGAATATATTTGCTAAGTAAAACTCATTTTGTGATTACTAGTATATTTTAGAAGAAACCAACTTAAAACATAGAGAAAATATTTATGTTAACTATCTTTTACAAGTTATTAGTTTGGGGAGAAGACCAAATAATGTTTTATTGATCATCTAATTTCTTATAATTTTAAATTAATCTAATAAATCCTGTAACAGAAATCTATGTGGAAAATAGTCGACTACGTGGATGGTATACATTTATTAATATGTTTTCTTTTTTTTAATCTTTCTAGTAAATGTATTTAAATAGTTTGCAGTACAACTAGATTGATATACTTTAATATTTTGTCCTATATCAGGCAAGCTTTAAAGGCGTAAGTTAATGTGAGCTTGTGCTTATAAAGTACACATTTATTTTATGAAATTGGAACAAATAAAACCATTAAGTTTCTAATATCCACAGTATTTATACCTGTTTCATACATTTTTGTCAACTAGTCTTATATTTTATTTAAAAATTTAATTTTCTCTGATTGTGATTAATTAAATTTTTGTCTAATTCATGCGCTTTCACTCAGATTTGAGGTAATAATTCCTGGATAGCTTGAAACTCATATGATGTAGTCCCTGTTACTGTAATTTAACTCTTAGTGTAAGCCAGTTTTTTTTGTTTAGTTAATTAACCTTTGAGAATTTCAGAGTATATCTTCATGTAGAGGGATGTAAATTACCTTAATAATCTTCTCATTTTAATGACACCCTACCAAAAGCTAACACCTTGTGTAGATTTGATACAGAGCTACATTTCCTAATAGCATATTTTACGCCTTTAATATAATTTCAATGATATACTGAATTTTCTAGACGTAAACTAAACATGAATTTTGTTATTTACTGTTGCCACTGAATGAGCTTTCGTAGTTAAAATTTTAAAATTATAAGAATTCTAGAGCTAAAAACCACATTTTAAAGGAAATTGTTTATATTTTTAATTATTCATCCAATGAAATTATAATAAGCCTAAGTTTATATAAACGTTTATACCACTTTTTAACATTTTAAAAGTATGTTTTAATGTATTAAAACTCTGTTTTTTATGTTGTTTATAAACTTCACGTATAATGCTATTTATAAGAATAAATTCACATAAAAATTTTACTCTAAGCATTAAGAATATCAGCACTGTAAGCTTGAAATTCTTTAAAAGCAGGACTGTTAAACTCTGACTCTCAAATGGAGAAATAAGTATGCGTAGTAGGATTTTGAAGGGAAGAAACTTTAAGAAAATACCATCTTTTTTTTTGCGTTCAACAGTGACAGTATATTTCTATAGTATTACTTTTATTTTATAGGTATTGGTCTAATATACATCAAAAGTTAAAGCTTAATATCACATGACTTTACGTACGAATACTTGAAAAAATATTTATAATAATAATTTATCTATCTTCCATAGCTATTTCAGTGAAAATTGTACTTTAGCAAGGAATTATTTGATATTGAATTAATAGCTAATTGGGGGAATTTAAAATTAAATTGACTATCAAATCGATATTTCGAAGACTAATTTGGTTCTTATTTTAATTAGTGGTGGGTTGGTTCCAAAATGTTAATAGTCTTGGTACTGATGTAATTGTTTCGTTTCGTGTGTACCTCTGTTCAATCATGCATGTGACTTAACCACCCAAACTATTATTATAAATCCATTATTATTAGACTATATGTAAAACAAATGCATTTTTAAAGCGTTTATATTAAATATGACTTTATGTTTAGGGAAAGGAAAATATGGAAATTTTTCGTTTGTGATGTTCCTTATTATTTACTTATTTTTGTAATTAGAGCAGTTACAAAGTTCGTGAAGCGTAGGTTTGCTAGGAGAAACACAAAAACAAAGTGAATTCCGTTTGAATGAAATATATAATAAATATTTCTGGAAAAAACTAGTAGGGACAGAGTCGGAAATGAATGGGTGCGGAAGGAGTGCAGTTTGAAAGCAAATCCAATAGATCAATGTGAAAGAAGCGTCTTACGTTGGCTAGGGCATGTTGTTTTTTTAATTATTTAGCACCGCGTTTTACTAACCGTTCGGGATAAACCCATAAATACTAATTATACTAATAGTCTAGGAATTGGTATGGTTTAATTTAGAGGAAGTTAACCAGCTTTTACGTGGAGGGAGAGTGGAAAAACATTTAGGAATAAACCATAGCCCATTTCACTCTACTGAGATTTGAAATTCAATCTCCCCGTCCTCGGCAGTCTAACTCAACACGAAACCAGCATGTTAGATAACTACGCCATCAAGGTGGGTGTTTGGGCGTGTTGATAGGATGAGTATGTATCGAGTGACGAAGCAAATATGTGAATATATAGCGTTTGGATTAAAAGGAAAGGGTAGGCCATGTAAGACGTGGCTAAATGTTGTAGACAAATGTGTGAAAAGAAGAAACATTAAGCGTTTTAAGAGTGAAAAACCTGTGTAGTTTAATGTATGCATGTTGTTGAAGCAAAAAAAAGAGGGGATATAAGGACAGGGAAGTTTGGAGATTAGGATGGAGTTATTTTTTAGCTATATGCACAGCTGCTTGCCTACCCCATTAGGTAACGGTGTGATCAGATATGTATGCATAAAATTAGACATACATTGATCCTGTAGACCTAAGACAGGGCCAAATAATATGCGCAGTGAGAATTAAAAACAATATATACTTCAGACTTATATATTTATTTTTTGTTCAAAATGCCTCGCTACCCATCCAAACAATCCACATATTTAAATTTAAATAGGTAAGGCACCTATAGTAAATGTACCTAAATTTGCGGAAAGGAAGAATTTAAATTTATTTTGTAAATATCACTCTCAATACAACAAACAAGTGTTAAAACTTTAATCTCCCACAGCTGACAAACCAAACCAAACAATATATATATACCTTAATTCAGGTTCCCACTGAATCGGGTGTCAGCTACATTAAATAATTATATGTATGTATGTATGTATTAACTAAGATTTTTCTTATTCGAAGAGAAAATATCGTAATCCTGAAACATTTTTAACTTCAAGATTAAGGTGTATTTTAATGTTTTATATAGCTCGAAATCAAAAAATTGGGCCCTGGGGTAATTATGGATATCAATATGTATTTGGGGCTAAAGACAAAACTGATACGTTTCATTAAAATTGATATTTATATATTATATTGTCATAACTCGAGGCTGAATCGTGATTTTATTTATAGCTGCCCAACATCTTAGTTAAGTTGGTAGGGCATATGTCTACTGAGCTGAGGGTACCAGGTTCGAATCATGGCATGGCCGAAAAATGTATCATTGGGGAAATGATGGTTTATTCTTTCACAGTAATGAATTAAGGGACGGGGGCTGGATGTTGTGTCTGTTCTAGATTCACGTTAGTTAATAAATCGTTTGCTGATATATTTAGTCGGTTTAGAAAGTTAACGTTAAATACCCCAAATAAATGAAAATGAAAATATGTATAGCTAGAAAACTAAGAGTGAATGGTTTTAAACGTTTAAAATTTTGAAATAATCTCTAATGATGTTGTTCAAAATAGATATCTGATACAACATTTTACATGAATAATAGGACCGTATACTTTGTTTACAAAATTAAAATATATTTAAATAATATTGACTAGGTTTTAAAAAATTTAAATTGTTTAAAACTGGTTATAACTATTTGTTAAAACTGAGCATCTGGGGAGTGTTTTACATAGTAGATATACTGTATTATTATAATGTTGGTTTTGTTAATAAGAAGGTATCTCTTGTCAACAGAAATTTTAAATACTTTTAAAATTAGTATTAATAATTTTGTTTAAAAACATTATCTGAAGATTGTTAGAGTAACAAAAAAAGGTTTGTTTATATGCATTCAATTTATTTAAGGATAGTTTAATGATAGGTGATTTAAAAAAAATATTTTCAAGTTATATAGGACTATATAAATAAGTATTTCTGTTTTACTGTACTATTTGTTTTATTTTATACGACGAAAATCCAAGAACTTTACTTTATTATCAGAGCTTGGATTCTGAACTATAGAGCAAAAATCCTTAAGTTTTAAAAATAAAATATCATTTGATTTAAATAAATGTTCTTACCACAAATCTCAACCCCCTGATGGTAAAAATAGTAATAATTTGCTTCGAAATAGATTCTTCTTTTTTTTTTCTCTTTCGCCTTATATATATATATATATATATATATAAAATCAGGTTTCGTTCCTTTGTTTTCTTGAGAGTACTGAGAAAGTAAACGCAAGATTGTGTTTATATGTTTATACAATTCTAAGTTTTTATCAGTAACAAGGTTGAAATTGTGCTGACTCAAAAAGACCTGCGTATGATGTTTAAAACAAAGTCTCTACTCTTAATGAGGCAGAGCTCTTGCGCTTTGTGGATGTTTGTCTACGAGGTAAATGAACTTCTGTCAAAAGGGTCCCACTCAAAACACACAAAGTAAACACTTTAAATAAAATAATTGTAATAGTTACCTTGTAGTTAAGTGCGTGGTTAACCCGGGGTTATTTTATTTATTCATGTTGTCTTCCTTTTGTGATAGCTAAAAAATATAATTCAATTTTTACAACATTATGTACAAATCTCTTCAACTATTTATTTTTTATATGTTTTTTTTTTCAAATAAAGTAGCTGTCTTTTTTAATGATCTAGTTGAGTTTTAGCTTTCAAAAACTACTTTTTATTTAATCAAGAGAAAGTATTATAATGTTTGACAGTTTACAACCATGAGATTAAAGTGTATCTTAACTGTGGTACGTTTGTTTGTGGCCGGGGTGTCAGCCTAATTTTTTTGTGTGTATTTCACTCAAACATAATATTTAAAGAGTATAAACGGTCGTACCTTGAAGTAATTTCGGGAGTTTTATTCTTAAGGATCTGTGCCAAGGTGGTGGTTGGCGAGTTGACATCAAGTCACGCACATGGCGGACCTGGAGAGACCCTCTACTTGTGGATTTTGATTATGAATACGTGATGTTAGTGTGATTTTCTTTACTGGAGATGGAATTGGAGAGGGGAAAACAATATTATTATTATTATTATTATTATTATTACTATTATTATTATTATTATTAGCACCACGCCTTACTACCCGTTCGGGTTATACGCACTTACGCTAATGTGTAATGAATGGTAGGATGATTGTGAGATGAAATGGAGGACCTATAGTTTAACGTGGAATCCGAACCACGGTGGAGGCCTGGCATTCCCCACATTCACAAGATGTCTTGTCAGAGGTTAAGAAAGGGTTTGGTAATCATATAAATGTGTGCCGGGACCGAGGATTGAACCCCTGCAGCCAGCACAGAAGTTTGACACCTTATCCCTAGACCACCAGGTCACCGATAATAATAATAATAATAATAATAATAATAATAATAATAATAATAACAACAATAATAATAGAAAAAAATGCATTAGATAAAATAACCTTAAATTAATGTTACATTGTACATTCATCTTTAATTATTTTAAACTAAATAATTATTATGAATATTTATAAGTAAATTTATAAATTTTGAATAATTTACTTAAGACATTCTAGTAAATATGAAATAACCCGAGTAAAATAGAAATATTTAAAATGCATAAACATAAATAATTAAACATACTGTCAATATTATATAACATGAATATTTAAATTAATTGAAGACCTTTTAGTTAAATATCTTGTTGCCGGTTATTATCAAGTAAGCTTTCAAGAATAGGATAATGCTGACCATCAAGTTGAGTTTGAAAATAAGGAATAAACTGATAAATGCTATATGTGCAGCATCACACTGTATGAATCAGAAACTTGGACTCTTATGAAGATGTAAAAGAAACACTTGGAGAGCTTTTAAATGTTGTGCTGGAAAAGACTTGAAAAGCTAAGGTGGACTGACAGGGTGACAAATGCATAAGTCCCAAGACAAATGGGTGAGAAGAGAACAATTTCGGATGTGATTCCTCGTTGCAAATCAAACTGGATCGGTCACATCCTTAGGAAGAGTTGTTTTCTGCACAACGTCATAGAAGGAAAGGTTGAGGGAAAGAGGAGTTTAGGAAGGAATATTTAAATATTATATGACTTGAAGGAACGAAGAAAATTCTAGCAGCTATCATTTTGTAACGTTTATTTTAAATTTTAGCTAGGTGGTAATTTGTTCTGATAGACATAGATATTACTAATGTGGCTTGGAGTTTATCAAGCATTCAATTGTGAATGCTTACACTGTTCTATATTAGAAGAAAAAATAAAAGATATATTACACCTTAGCTCTGTGTCCTATAAGTGACAAATTTAAAGGTTACACAGGCACCTGAATAATGTAACTAAAAATTATATTAGCTACACATTTCCTTATTTGCCCACGTCTCAGGAATCTTTTTCACATATCGCACATGCACTGTCCAAATTCTCACAAATATTGTGTATATTATTAATTTAGTACAAATGCTTGGTATTATGCGTAGAGTTTCGCGTGGATGTGGCTATCCACAATAATCTTATTAAAGCATATATAAAATTGCGTAAAAGAATGGAATGTGATATAAACTACAATCTGAGGGTATATTCCCAATGTATGTTACCATATTGTTGCATTTATTATCATTTAATTTATATGAGCTGAGAAACTTTTTTTTAAATGAAATAACCCTAAATTTCTATTTACAACCAACGTAGGTCCATTTGAAAAAAATTAAAATCTAAAATACCAAAAGGTTTTTAAAAAAGTGTAAAAATAATCAATTATCTAAAAAGTTTCCATTAATTAGGTTATCTATAAGTTCTTGATCATTTTGATAAGTGGTTTAAAGAAATCTATATAAGCTATATAAACAAGATTTACCATCACGTTCATACACACTTAGAACTTAAAATATACCAACACAAACTATATTAATGATTTAATTCAACTATGTTATTATATTTAAAATCCAGCTTTTATTTACTCTGATACTATATCATTTAAAGTAGTTATTAGTTATTGTGTCATTAGAGAATACAACTTTAACAAAATACCTATATATTTTTCTATAGCCCACGTATCGTATGTATGTGAACTCAGCATATGGGTGTGTACCTGTTTCCTACTTTATATTTCATCTGTACTCATATAAAAAAAACAGAATTATGTATAAATCAAGGCATCCTTCCGTATTTTCTCGCACCAGATGAGCCACCGTAGTGGCTCTTTTTTTGCAAATCATCTGAGTCGAGATCCACCGCTCTATCTGCAGTGTTCTCTGAACCACTAATTGCAAGGATAGGAGGATACTCTAAAAGAGCTTAAGTGTCCACGAGAATCTATCGACAAGGAGTCAAGTACCAGCATGCGCTGGGAGAAGGGAATAGTGCACGAGTGTTTCGGTAAGGAAAGAGTTGCTTAGTTGGCTTTAAGTGCACACTTGTATGTGTGTGTGTGGGGGGGGGGGG
>CABFOW010000237.1:316355-350982 GCA_902141385.1 Timema californicum
GGGGGGGGGGGGACTGGGAGAGGGGTAGGGCAGAGAAGGTTGATGGGCGGGAGTCAAGGAGCGAGAGGAAGGGGACTAAGAACATGAGGTAAGCAGAACAAGAGTCAATATGAGGCAATTAGCGCGAGACAAGAGCTAATAAGCTACCTCACACAATACAGGTCTGGACCCTTGAGAACGAAAAGAGGTTTTGTCTCAAACTTAAATGCGGATTCGGTGAAGATTTCCACTTGGCTAATTTTTTTTTTATGTGTAAAAAAAATTATGTATTTGTTCGTTCATGGGAAATTAAAAAAATGTATTCAATGAATTTTAACCGGTGTATTTAACTTAGGGCTAAGGTTCGGGAAAAAAAGGGTTTTTACAATTTTTTGTATTAGTAAGTTTAACACCCAGGTAGTTTTACACTGCGTCTCACAACCCATCCTGGTTATTTGCATGTTAATTAAACTAATGAGGTAGGGATTATGAATAAAATACATTGAATAAACATGCCCGTCTTTGCGTGGAGGGAGAAAGGGAAGCAATATATTCATAACTACCCTCATTAAGCCCAGCTGGGATTTTAATCCCGTGCTCTCCATCACTGAAAAACAAGGCAAAGATGGTGTCCATCGATGTTTGTATAACAAAGTTCACTAAGTGAACCATATTTAAAATCACTAAAACAATCCTTTATTTGTGCTTGTTAAAGAATTGTTTTTTTTATTAATTATTCAAACTATACGCATATTATGTACTAATTTACGTGACTAATTTAGGAATGTGGAAGGCTGACTTTAGAGTAAGTGTAATCGTATTTGTAAGGAGAGCGATTGGAAAACCACTTTGGAAAAAACACTCTCAGTATGCCAGACCAGGATTCGAACTCTGACATTCCTGTCATAGGTGGTCTAGTCTATCACGAGTTACGACCTAGACCATGCGGTCACCGAAGCAGTAAATTATTATTTCTTCTGAGGAAGTCTATATCTAGTTTATTAACTAATTACTTTGATCTCGGTGCTAAGATATTTCTCGTTGTTGAAAATAAGTTAATTTAATCTATTCATTATTTTATTTTTAAATAATAAATCTTAAAATTGTAAGATTTTTAGTTTTAAAGGAAAATGTTTGTTGGTACACTCCGTTAACCCCGTAAGGTAACAGTTTTACCTTGACTAATGACCCCATCCGATAAGTTCTACCATAGTGGAATAATACATGCTAAAAGGTAGACCAATAGTACCTTTTATCTCAATTATGGCGTGAACCATATTTTTTAAAGATAAAAACCAGCTTTTTAAACAAGGCGATATTTCTATGTCTCCTAGTCACCTTTATTTCACATCCGATGAAACACACACACGATACATGCAACACGGCACAGTTGGGGATTGAACTCCTGTCAACAAGTGATACCATTCAGACCGGTAGTTGCATGTCACGCCACTGTATGCAGCACTTGCCACGTGCCACGCCGTGATTGAGTAGAACGATTCACTGTTGCAGCAAGCGTTTAGTAGCAGCCGGGTCACCAATCTGTGTGGTACTTTCTGACAATTAAGTACGTCATGTTTGACTAACAGCAATTTAACATTGATGTTGTTGATATTGTTGAAATATAAATTGAAATGTACGATAACACGCTGAGAAATTGTTCCAAGACACACGGGAAAGGTCGATCTCGATGTTCATGGGGTAAAGTTCTCGCCTTTGAACCCGATGTTCTCGGGTTCAGATCCAACCGAGGTCAACGGATTTTTCATGAGTATTAAAAATCTGTAGAACAGCTTCCTTCGGAGGGGAACTAAAGCCGTTGCGTCAGTCTCATGTATATTGTGACATGTAAAATAACCTTAGAAGTTATTGTAAAATAACCTTAATAGTTGTTGTGAAAAAAATTCCTACAAAATTGGTAGGACATTTCACGCTTGTTCATATAAATTTTGTGTGAAGGGCAACCACCCTTCCACACTTCTTTAGTTCACCTAGTACAAGGAATTTCTACCAGATAGTGTAGGCAGTACTAACCATCCGAAGGGATGAGAGTATACTCGGCTACAAATGGATAGCATTCACATCAAACCAACCTTCGGTTTGTTGAATTAAGAAGACATGTGATAGAGAAGGTGTTGGGCGGAAATAGCAAGAGTATGTCAGGTGGTTGTGATAATTCTGAAGATAAAACATAATTAACCACCAAAAGTTAATACATAATGAATAACTGAGTTGACCCAAACACTTTTTTTTTCTTTTATCACTACCAATAGAACAGATCCTTGTACAGTCCACTCCGACTGGATTCTCACATGTCCCATGTGATATATGCCATTCTATCTGGACGTATATGTTGCAGTGTCACACATTTTATGTTTCATAGGATACGGTCGTATCGTGATAAAGCTCGTTTGGGAAACCAATTCCAGTGCGCTCATCCCAGCTTAAAACCTAAACCTTCCCGATGATATAGTCCATTGCAATTATGACCACCAGTGAGAGCGAATTTAAATTGAGTCAACTTTCTGAAAATGTGAAAATTTTGGTATATTTACTTCCAATCTATCTTCTCCTTCCTTTGTATTGAAATTGAATATTGTTTTTAGGACGAATAACAAATAGTAAGAGACGAAGCTCTTAGAGAAAAGATTTATATAATTTAATTAAAACGGAAATCAATTGTACCAAACGGTAATGTTAATTTAACAAACTACTTTCCAAAGCTTCTAAGGAGGAGTCACAATTTATGATTGAGTAAATGTCAAAAAAATACCATTATTATTAATATTATTAGACATTAATGGTCTAAATAGCTACTTTTAATCTTCACAGATTTTATATTATGTAACTATAGTTGTGTTTTTATTGAATCGAGTCGGCAAGTTAGATGAACTGAGGGCCAGTTTTATAGTCAAACTTAGTAAAGTGCGGCTTTATCCCAAATTCATAACGACACCAACCTAAACTTGAATAGATTGTGCCAGTTTCGCACGAAACTGGCCCTTTAAATCTGATCTAAGTTGGTGTCGCCATGTACTTATTGTAGCACCATACTTAAGGCTTACTAACTCTGACCATGAAACAGTCTCTCAGTCTTGAATATTAAACTGGCCCAAAGTTTAGTGCTAAATGTATTTCCTCCACACGATGTGCCATTTATTACCTTGCCTGGAATCAATATAATCTTACCCCAGTTGACGGTGTCACATGTTTTGAAAACTTAGCACAAGAAAAAGGTTCGTTGTTTCACATTTTCAGCAACTTTGGTTTTAAGAGTTGCGCTCTGATAAGGAATCAAATGAATTTGTATAATCTCAATTACCTTGTACACGAAATAACTATCAGCTTAGCTTTTTTGTGGGAAGGTTTGATACCCGAATCTCAATGGTATAAAAGGTTCTTAATATTTATATAATAAAAAAGTAGGGGTGGCCTATTTTTCTAAGGTATTAGACTGGCCTTTCACTGCTCGTCGTTGCTGGGGAGCCCTTGGTTAGAATCCCAGCCGGGTGGATTAGTGGTAGTTTTTAAAATATTATCTTCCCCATTTTGTTAGCCCCTCATCACGCTTCTGTAGGTGCATCTTCTTTAAGCTGCGCTCCTTTTACTTACTTATTAAATAGATACGTTAGTAACATTTCCATCAGCTTCAGTGGCCAAACGTTCTAAGAAATAACTCTCGTCTTAAGCTGACTTGCTGAAACAGGAGATATCGGGGTTTTAATCCACGCTAGGTGTACTGAGGGTGATTTTTTTTCTAAAGGGTTTCCCACTCTCCTTCCATGCAAATTCGGGTATATTACCTCTAAAATTATTCCTTCTTCATCACATTAGAATACTTATAAGATATACGTATGAGTTTGAATAGGAAGTAAGACGCACTGATAAAAAAAATACACTTTTGTTAAACGTATTATTAAATTATTATATTTGTTTGATGGAATAAATTATTACATAATTTATTGCATGTGTCCTTTTAAATACCAATAGTGTGTATTGGTATTCTTATTTTACTTAGGTTGGAAAAAAAAATAATGCTTAGTTAAATAGTACTAAAATGTAGAAAGGGTTTTAAAAGACTTACGCTGCAGTGGGTCGGTTTAAATACCCCTCTTACCAAAGCATCGTCGGGTTTCTCAACAGTTAATCTTTGCATTGAAAACCTTAAAATAAAGCATACAATTTTCGTTTTATAGCGCGATTTAGCTCTCCAAAGACCTTTCTATTGTATTTTGTATCCACTCCTCCCCTTATTCTTAGAATGAGCCCTGTCAGACACAAAGAACCAAGACGACCTGTTTTACAGAGCGCTGCACTCGTGTAATTAGCGCAATATAAAAGAAGAGTTTGTTCTCGTCCGCTTTTCGAAGGGTCATGGATTTTATCTGAGAGGGAGGTGAAAAGATATAAAGAAGAGTATGAGAGGGGGGGAATGAGTGAGGTCATCATCTTAGGGTGCAGAAAAAGGAGATAACAAGGGAAAATTCTTTGTGCAAACAGCTATTCAAAGACTAGCAACGTCCTAACCCCCAGATGCACTATAATTAGATCATTTACTTTCCCTACCACCTCCCCTCCAACCCTTCTGCTATTTCACGTGTTAGAACATTTTATATTTCTTGCCAGTGCCCGAAATGTTTCATTATAGAATGAAAATATTTAACCAGACAGAAGAGAGGCACAGAGTAGCTCTATTGTAGAGCATTTACGTACCAATCCAAGAGGTTTAGAGTTATATTTTCATCCAAGTGGGTCATTTTTCAACATTTGTTTTATAAGTATAATCAACTAATATTTATTCTGTTAGACAATTCATCAAACATACTACTTGTAAGATAAAGCATTAAAACAAACTTGTATTGGAATTTTATGATTGGCGTTGGATAAAGCATAAATTGTATTAATTCATAGGGATGACAATCTTGGCATTATTTACGAATATGTTTATGTTTTTGATGTAAAATCTTATAACAATATTTGAAGCTCTTAAAGTCCATAGGGTATTTGCATTTATTATGTTACTACTTACCCTTTCACTACATATATAATTTTATATATATTTTATTAAACTTACTATTTGATACAATTCCATCAATCAATATTAAGGAAAAAATCTTTCAAGCAAAAATAAATTATTAATTTTATGAATTTCGGTGAGTAGCTCTGTAATGTTTTTTCCAACATTTTTACCACTGCAACTTTAATCTTTTAATTTATATTTGCGATGTTTAGTAAAATATTTGACAAGACATTTAACAATAATTAATCCTACCAATGGTATTTCTTTAGTGAATATACTTCACTTAGGATTGACTATTTTATAGAATTTATTTTTACATATTAGCCATTTATTATATTTTTTATAAATAATTGGAGTTTTAGCTATATTTTCTAATAACATAAGTAATTTCCTGCTTTGGTGGTTGCATGATCCTAGGCTTCACTCTCGCAATAGACTTAACTGCCAATGACGGGGAGATATGTGTTATACTGAAGGTGGATTTTCCCAAAATCAGTTTAATCATATACTTTATATAATATATTAGACTAAACCACAAAAAAACCAATAAAACAAAACAAAAACTCATAAAACCCAATATAACCCAAATGGGATATTTTTTAATAAAATAACCTGGTCTTTTTACAACTCTGGACATAAGTGTAGGTACTTTTCTTCTCAATTATACCCTTCCTACTCCTATTCTATTTGTGTAAAATAAGTATATCCCTGACTGTTAAAAGGACATGGTGCACGCAAAGAAAAAGTGTTAAAGTTTTAAAATACCCCTGAGCTGTCATACTTATTTTTTATCTAATGCATACTAAAGAAATATGGGCTTTAGTAGTGACCTTAAATTCTAGTGCGAAAAAATATACTTTATAAATAAAAACTGCACTCCACGAGAAATACAAATATTTTACTAGGTTCCCTTGGCGAGATAAATTTCTTTTTAACCTATCCTATAAATCAAGTTTTTCCTGCCCCTTTCACCCTCTGTGTTTCTTATGAGAAAGTAATGCTATAAGGATGAGAGTGGTTTGCTATTTTGCGTCGTATTTCATACGATAAGAAATATGGCGGTGTTGGACCGTAAGAGATGTATTTAAGGACCTTAGGTACTACTTTTTGTACGTAATTTGGATAAGTACACCGAAATCGAGTAGGTTTATACATTTTATTTGTCCATGTTGTCATAGTTATTCCCGTTGAAAGGTTTTAACTGTTATACTACCTACCTGTGAAGGTAGCAGAACAGTCCAAGTGCATTTATCTCATTTTGCAATTGACTGCCGTTTATGGGAAGGTCAGGGTTTGAGTCTCTGCCGAGGGCAGCTAGAGTGATTATTACTTCCTCTCCACCTGATAATGTTCGCTAATCTCCCTTAAATCCATTCATTATAAACAATAATGTTAAAGATTCTACTTAAAAACATATCATTATAATTACTATTATTATTTGTTTTGTCTTACGACAGGTCCCTTCCTTTTGTCAATGCGCCCTATTTTCTGCCGCCTCCTTTCAAATCCCAACATGTTTTTATTTCCTTTAAATCATATAATATTTGAATCCTTCCCCCCCCCCCNCTAAGCTCCTCTTGTCCTCAACCTTTCCTTCTGTGAAGTCATGCATAAGAAATGTCCTCCTAAGATTGTGTTCTATCAGGTTTTCTTTGCACCGAAGAATCATATCCACAATTGTTCTATTCTTAGCACTTTTTCATTTGTCCACCTGATATTTTCAAGTTTTCTCTAGAACCAGATTTCAAAGCTCTTCAAGCTAGCTAATCTACAAACATATGACTCACGATCAACACATTTTTTCAGGGTATTTAACACTCCTTGATAGTACCATTCAGAACATTTTGATCATATCTGCCTTTCGGACCCACGTCAGTGATCGCATAGTCTAACGCATCATTCTCATACTATACTGGATTGATGGTGATGGTAGGGTGTATCGGGGTTAGTTTTTCCAAAATAGTTTCCCACTATTCCTTCACTTAATTGCTAGTACACTTCCCCTAAATAAACTTTCCTAATCCCTAAAACATTAACTTAACTGTATTAGAATTTTCTTATGAATGGACATATCTGACAGCTTTAAAAAGGTTACTGGATATACTTAATTGATTTCATACGTAACGCTATGTGGTATGCAGCTGTCACTTTTGATAGATATAGTCAAGTAATAAAATTGTAAGAAAATCTATCTGTATACCTCGACCATCTCTTTGGTCTAATGGTCAGAGTTCTTGACTACAGATCTGGAGGGCCCCGGGTTTGATCGCTGGAATTTCCAGATTTTTCTCTGAAGCAATTAGTCTGAAACGGGGTCAACTTAGCCTGGGGAGGACAAATTGAGGAGTTACTTGAGTAAGGAAGTAGTGTCTCCGGTCAAGAAAACTGAGATTAATGGCCGGAGTGTTCATTGTGTTGACCACATGACACTCTTTATTCGCAAATGTTGGCACTATATTTAATAACCTTTCAGTGACCACTCGGTTGGTATAGCTCGTTAATGGTCTGCTGCTATGAAGTTCTATGTTCACCACAAAAAATATGTTTGAAATTTGTGAAAGGTGCTTCAAATTACCATTAGTAAAAAAATCAATATATAGGACTGTACATAATATGGTAATAGCTTAAATGGGTTGCGAAACTGGTCACATTAAAATAACCGCCTTTATCCATATATGTAGCTAGATATATTCTACCCGGGTTCGAGCATGTAACATCTTAACAACTTTATAGAAGGCCAGTGATCATTATTAAAATTCATTTTGTGACTCTCACTCGGAAGAACCATTAAATATATTTAGAATACATACAATTTTTTTTAAATAAACTAATAATTTTACGGACAATACTCAAATTGTTTCTAGACATTGTGACTAAAAATATTATAAAATGGATGTGATTTTATTTTTACCATAGCCAGGGTGGAAGGAGGTCAATACATCCAGGCGTCATTTGAGCTGGTTTTAAAAGTATTTATTTTTCCCACCATATCTTAATATTTTTCACAGCTGTACGCATTTTAATTACGCTGATTAGAAGTGTACCGGTATCTTCGTGGAGGTAACTTTTAAACAATATATACACCCAGCCAGGATTTGAGCCCTGACCTCCCCGTAATCGATGAACCAGACTAGATGATATTTTAAATAGTTGAAAAATTACACCTGGACACGTAGAATCGAGTCCAGGACCCTTGGCTTATCACGCCAATTCAATACCACTGAGCTATCTAGTATATTTCCTGTGCTCGGAGTCATTATTTACTCAAATATAAGGCAACATTCCATGTTAGGTGAGCCTGACATCTTGTCCATATTTCCACCTATGCAGGCTTTTCCCATTCGTTGTCCAAAACCTTAGCCCAGTCATGTTAACCTACTAGCCTAAGAAATATCGAGTTCGATTCCAGTGATGGCTCAAACATGTATCATCAAAGATGGTTTTTTCTTTTCACAGAAATAAATTTACGCTCGGGGGCTGGGTGTTGTGTCTGTTCTAGATTTAAGTAAGTCTATAAATTATGTGCTGATATAATTAAGTGGTTCAGAAAATGCGCGTTAAATACCTCAAATAAAAAAAAAGTTTTATCTTCTCCTTCTTAAAATAAGGTGGGAGTCTAGAGGACGTGAGAAAAGAGCAGTGTTCTTAAAGTTGTTATTTAAAAATAATTGATCTTCTAAAGAAATAAAATATTTTACAGTAGAAAAACTTCATTTAATTTTCATCACAAGGTGATATTAACAGCTATTGATTTTCTGTCAACGGTATCTTTGGATCTAATGACATTTTTTCTCTCCTCATTTTAAAAAGTTTGTCACCTAATAACACAATGCTCATGACAGATATTCAACAACTGTTGATATCATCATGTGAATAAAATTAAACTCCATGTTTCAATTTGAGAAATAGTTTATTTCTTTGTGCCAAAAAAAGGTTTTGCTACAAAAACTACAAAAAAACATTATCGCCTCCCCTACATTATCATGTTTTAAATTATCTTCAAAACAAAAATCTTATAGAACCCATTCACTGATCAAACGTGTCTCCCCTTACTCCACTCACAGTCCGTAGAAATTCGAAGACTTGCCAGCTTTCTGATTTAAGATAGTCCAGGCACAGGAAGATCGTGGTATTTAGTATTCCGCACCGAGAATCCATTCCTGATTCACAAGGATTTGTTGCCGCTAGGGTTGTGACGTCACGGAATGCTAATAACGAGAAAGGAGAGTGATAAATAGGAAATGTAGAGGGAGGTATAGGTTAGGAGAAGAAAGACTTTAATAAGTTAATGCTTCAAGTGTTTTTGATTGAGTTAGTATGTTTCACATACATTTTAATTGTAAGATCACTTTTTTGAATATTTATTTTACATTTTTAAATTCTGTAAATTGAATATAATACGTTTATTTCCCTATGAACTTTATATCATATCTCCAAGTTAATGTAGATTACTATTTTGTTAACAATCCTATTTTTTTAGGACGTTAATAGCCCCTGTGCTAAATATAAAATAATAATAATAATTAGATAATAAATATTCCTAAACATTTTTAAATAAAAAACCTACATAGTAAAAACCATACTTTATTAATTTGTTTGTCCGTTAAGCTTTCATATTTAACACGAAAATCTGCTGGCGGCTTCGCTTGCATTAAACAATACATCAATATTTTTGACCATTTCAAATGTTAGAAAAGAAATAAACTTCAAGAGCAGTGTCCTATGTGCTTATGAAGATTCCAGAAGAAACATTGATGTGGCCCCCTCTCATACCCCTCCACACCCTAGCTCATATACTCTGCTATCTTAGGTACCCAAAATACAAGCAGCGACGAGTTTTCACTGCTTACACCCGGGTTTTTTTTTGACATTGCTTCACTCGCTGATAAAATATCGTGATGGTATATACAATATAATTAATAACCCTTTATTCTTAAAGATAAGGCGTACAACAGAGAATGTCCCATCTCGTTTTGATGAGTGCTTTTTGAGTTTACTGGAAAAAACAACTAGACGAAATCAAATGTACAAACAAATTTTCATTTTTTATACCTAAAGACAAATTTAAAATAAAATTAATATCACCGTTATACAACATAAATTAACATTATATATTATCCCTATGTAAAAAGTTAAACTGACCCACTTTGGTGGTTGCATGATCGAAGGCAAGGGTCTCTAATACTATGCCCGTGGGTGCTATGGGCACCCACCTAGCCTTTTGCGTCTGCCTGACACTTTTTAAACACATGTGGCAAGTTCTTGACTAATAATTTTAATATGTCACTTTTACAACAAAAATCAAGATTGTGTTTATCTCCAGCTATGCTGTTCTCATTTCTCTTTCTTTGCCGGCTCATTTTCAAAGTGTATTTTATAACTCAGAATTATCATTATACTCACTAATACCATGCTAATACTTTCTATTTCCTTTGTAAGTATCAGAGCATGGGTCTACCCAGCTTTGTTGCCTGAATAAACACAAAATAAATATATATTTTAAAAATGTACATACCTTAGCACACAAAATGGTGTTTAGTAGTTAAATATTTCCTTATGTTTTTATTTTGGTCTTGTTAAAACCATAAATAAAGCAGTATTTTTTTTATTTTATTTTTAGCTTGGAGGGGGTTAACCCCCCCCCCTCTTCCACATGGCTATGACCTTGAGTATTATCCACAACCACATGTAACGTCACAATCGCTGTTGTAAACTTAACTGGGTAGTTAACCGGCCTTGTGCATATCGTTGAGAGCGTATAACCCGTTTGGGTAGTAATACGTGGTGATAAATAATGATAATAATAATAATATAGCGTTGAGGCTGTCCTCTGATTCGGTCGGGAGCTAGTAGCTACTGTGTACTGTGCAGTGTAAATCAATCATGACAGTTCCATCGTCGTTCATACTCTGTTTCTTGTTAAATATTCACACTTTTGGTGTATTATATTGTTGTTTTTTTGTGCTTATTTTTATATATTTTAACTTTTAATCCCAGAATGGATGTGTCAAAGAAAATAAAACGAACGTATAATTTTAAAGCTGATTGGGAATAATCTTATTGTATTGTCAATTTTAAAGATAAATGTGTTTCCTTGTTGTGTGAAAGTAGTATTTCAGTGACAAACAAACATAATGTTGAACGTCACTTCCAGACCAATCACGCCTCTTTTGAAACTAGATATCCATTTAAATCTTAATTAAGGAAAAATAAACTAAATCAACAAAAATCAAACCTAACTGCCCAGCAGTTGGTTTTCACAAGACACACACTAAAACATAAAAATGCCATTATAGCATTTATCACTTGCTCGCAAGGAAGAAAAACCCATTCCAATATGGGAAGTTGCTAAAAGATGCCTCTCTGACTGGAGCTGATTGCTTGTTTGAGTGATTTTCTAATAAGCCTGAAATTATGTCAGCGATCCAGGACTTACATCTATTAGATAACACCATTACAAGAAGAATACATGCAATTTCAACCGACATGCAAACTCATCTAAAGAATGACTTGAAAATATGCGAATGGTTCTTAATACAATTTGACGAGTCAACAGATAAAGCAGGCCAAGCACAGTTGGCAGTTATTTAATGACTTAACTACCAAATAAGATCTATTGAAAATATTGCCAATGAAAGGATGAAAAACTCGTTCACATATCTACAACATATTCAAAACATATACTAAATCAATAGATATGGCTCTGCACAAACTATTTGCGATCATCACTGACGGAGTACCTGCAATGGTGGGTAATATCAAGAGATATGTTGCCCTGTGCAAGAAAGATGAATCATTTCCTAACTTTATATCGTACCATTGTATTATTCACCAAGAAACCTTGTGTGGCAAAGTACTTTCGTTCGAACATGTTATGAAAATAGTTATAAAAATAATTAACTATATTAGGGCAGCACCGACATTTAAAGGCCCTATTAGATGATTTTGAAACTAAACAACCCGATTTTTTCATGCACATATAAGTACGTAGACTCAGTAAAGGTAAAGTTCTTACAAGATTTGTAAGCTTGATTGAAGAGAGAAAAACATTTCTCATTTCTAAAAATCTGAATTACGATCAACTAAGTGAATTTTGCTAGTGTGTGGATTTGGGTTTTCTCACAGACATCGTAGACCAATTGAATTCTTTGAACTTAGAGCTACAGGGAAAAGGTAAACATGAAACTCATATTATGAGCTATGTGAACTCATTTAAATCTAAACTTGTTTGGTGGATGTCTCATCTGCAGATGAAATATGAAGAAATTGTTAGGTAACAGGAACTTTAACTCGTTATCATTTGTTATTCACCTTCAAGTGCTTCAAGAGCAGTTTGAAAATAGATTTGAGCAGTTATCTATCATCGAGCTAATGGTCACCTTTTGTTTATCAATCCTTTTACTAGCCAAGTAATTTAACAGAATTAGCTACATCCATTGAAAAACTTATTCAATTAAAGCCATAAGAACTGGAACTAGAAATTTTGGATCTTCAGAATGACATTGTACTAAAGCCCTATATTACAGATGCTAACTTTTGGAATTTGGTTGACAGAAAAATATTCCTTTCTGGAAAAGTGCAGCATACACGATACAATACTTTTTCGGTTCCACATACTTACGGGAATCATTGTTTTCTGCCATGAATATCATAAAATCAAAGTACAGATCTCGACCTCGACTTACTGAAGAACATCTTGATGATTGTTTACGAACAGGAATATCATCCTATGCTCCGAATTATGAAGTACTGGCTGATTAAATTCAGTTTCAATGATCACATTTTGGTTTAGTAAAAATAGTTTCAATTGTTTAAACTCGTTTTAGATTAACTATGCATGTGTTCCATTTGCGTTGATTTATATTCGAATTTAAAAAGTAACCTTTAAGTTTTGAACTCAATTTTTTAAAATAATATGTATATTTGTGTGTTATTTGGATTATTAATTATGTTCGGCTATAAATTTGCCTTGAAAAATTAATTGGAATCCACCACACTGCCGTTAATTTTGAATGTGCTCTAAGGTACTAAAAGGTTGGGGACCTATGGTCTAAGGTATTATATTGGCTGCCGATGATGAGGCTGGGGTTTGAATCTCAGCTGGCTGTGTTATGGGTGTTTTTCTTTTTAAAAAAATCCACTCTTTCTCCACAAAAATGCTGATACACTTCCTTTAAATTATACTTTCCTCATTCCTAAAACATTAGTTTTATTAGTACATATCCAAATAACCCGAATGTGTAGTAAGATACAGTTAGAAAAACAAAATGTATTTAAACCGCGTATTTTCTTCACTAAATATAAAACAAGTCTTAAGATACGTTAAGGAACTGGCTTACCTTTAAGTAGCAAATAATAAAAGCCTATAACCCAATTTCTATTACATAAATACAAATGTTATATTCAACAAATCCATTTTTCTTAATACAAAGTTATACTGTACCCTTTTTGGGATAAAACCCAGTACCTCGACTCTTATATTTGTTATGTTATTTATTTACTGGGCGACTAAGACATTCATAGTTAAATTAGATTTTTTTCCCACGAAATACTTTAATTTGTTATATTTCATTTTATATCTGTGTAATATAAAGGAACTACATATTTTGTATCACTTCTAGAAATTATTTCCCACATCTAAAGGGATACTTAAGATTACTTACAATACTATATATAGTTCATACTCTTAACTTACATTATTTTTCCTCTAAGCGAAAATTTTATTTTAAAAATTAAGTTATTACTAATGATTAAGTACATGATCATTTAAAAACCCGGAGATATTTTTAAAATGGATTATCATTCCAGAATAAATTTCATTCTTTTTCAAGTTCCTCTTTTCCCTAACCATAACCATGGTTAGATTTTTATTCTTGAGAAATATATTAGTGAAAGAGGCTTTAGATGAAAATATGGTATCCCATTAACACATTTTTTTTTGGAGCACAGCCACTATCACATAGCTGGAGAAGAAACGCCGCGATCTTCATTTAAATCGAAAAGCGGCGTTAGAAGGGGTAATGGAATATCACAAATATTTCACAAGTATTACTATAAGCATCTATTAGGAAACTACCGACCTTAAAATTTTGTGATTTTTCTCTCTATATTATTTTTTAATATCGGCTTTATTTGGTTGCTCTCTTCGACAAAAAAGAATAACGGTATACTTTCATTTTAGATATCTTCTTTATTCTCTAAAACAACGTGGGAGGATCGTTGGGAGAAGAGGGGGAGAAACAGTAGAGGAAGGAGTAAGAAATAAAAATAATAAAAGGGGATGACTGGAAAGGGTAATCGTTGGGCATAAGAATGGAATGAGATCCTATAACCGTTGAATGTCACGACTCTTTAATTTAGAATCCCAATTACCGTTTGTTTCCTCGCCTTGGCTTGGCCACGGGTATGGAAGGAGAAGCGGCGAAGACGATGAAAGGATCTGATCGTTGAGGAGGAGGAAAAGGAAGGACATTGTCTTTGAGAAATGTGGTCTAGCCGTGCCAGGACTTCCCAGTACCTTCTATTAGACCTGGCCCGTTGTCCCCACGTTTTTCAGTCCTTCGGCAGTGGAGTGCTTCTACTTCGTACGCAAATGTAACCCTATTTGGGAAAGATGAAGCAGGTATTTTTCTTTTGAACAAAATAGTGTTGGCAATATTGAATATATTATGTATATTTTCTTTTACCTATCTGCATACGTTATCTATGCTAAAGTTGCTTATGTAATTTAATCACTAGTTGTTAAAATAGTGTTTAGGAGCTGTTTTAAAAATTAACATATGTAGGAATATATCATATTTAGGGAGATTTTAATACTTTCCCCCTCTAAATACATATACGCTTTCTTCTTCCTTCAGAATATTTGAAGGTATAAAAGTTTAGGTGAAAGTTATTAAACATTAGACTGTGACCTTGACGTTTTGAAGCATCGCAAAACTCATATTTATTTATGTTAAAAAAAATTCCTTAAAACAGAAATTAACTAGCAATTCTTTTCTTCTCCTTTACTCCAAATTCGTATCTACTAAGAAACAAGCTCACCTAACGAGATTTACATACCTACCAACCTTTCAAGATTTCTTTCGCCTTCGGATTTTTTTTCTTCCCCCAACACGTAAATCAGAGGTAGGTAAATTTCTAACCTGGTAGGTTGAGTGAGCGTGGTAGAAGTAGGGAGAGTATATAACGAAATTATGCAGCGCATGGGGTTGCTATAAACAGCAGCAATCAGTGCCTCCCTCTACTTGCAAATTTCATCTAGTCTTACTTCTCCTTCAAAGGGTGAAAGTCAGTGATATAGTAGTGAGCAGAACCATGCTTTCTCGGAGCAAAGTACTGGTATATTCCAGTATCACATTGTTCTTTCTTAAGACAATAACACGAAAAATAGGTTTTGGTATGATATATATCCATCCGTAGCTGGTCATGCTATCAGCTTTTCAGCTAGATATGCTGCCTGCACCATCTTGTAGAAATACCATAAATTTTTCTTGATTTTCCCACAGAAATTCTATGAGTGAGCACAAAAGGGCATACTAACTTTTCCGGAAATGTATTTTCACTTACCTTCCAGGGTTTATTTACATGCCAAAATAGACACGGGATTGATGCCTTTACTTCAGCTCCAAAGGAAGTTGTGTAATAAAGTTTTATTATTAAAAAAAATCTGTTTACCTCAGCTGTATTTGGGTTCATGAATATGGAGACCTGAGGCAAGCACCTTACCCCAAGACTACTATGCTTAATAGTATCACACTAACGGGATATAAATATGTAAACCTCTTTTAACAATTAACTAAAGTTTTTGGAAGAGTGGTGGGAAAATCAACCAAGAAGTTTAACAGTCAATAACAAAGTGCGTTTGTTTTATTTAGGGCAAGATAGAAGGTAAATATATATTTAGAACCAAATATAACAATATGGCGTAAAGAGCTTATCCTCTCAGATTTAAATAACTCTACTGAGATAAAAGAATAAATTGACATTACAGTATCTGAAAATAGGAAAAGAAACATAGCTACAATCTGGTTGTCAGTACAACAGTAATATTAATCGCCATCATGGAAGTCTATGGTTCCTTCGCTTATAGCACTAAGTGCCAACAACGATACTACATCGCGCGCCTTACACACATCTACATTAAGCCAATAATAAGGGAAACAAATACGAACCTTTAGATCTAAAGAACTCAACATAACTTTGAACCAAAATAATAGATAGAATAAGACGTTAAGCCAAGCCTCAACTCTTAACACCTAAGTACCCTGTGCTCTCAGTAAAATAGATAACTAAATAATCCCATATACACTAAATTCGCAAACAAGAAGGAACGGGTGGTAAGCCCGAGGGACGCAGAGTTCGCCATAGCGTGGCCAAAAATATATACATGAAATTAAATATACTTTATGCATATATAACAAAATGAAATAGTACAATTAGAATAAATTAAACCTCGTATGAGGAGAGAGAAAGCAAAGCGCATTCGCATTGACCTGCCCGAAACATTTCATAATTCTAAGTTAGAATATTTATAAGTCCCAAATAATAATTTTGACAAGATATCCGCCATTACGCCAAAAATGGAATTTTGAATATTAAATAAATCACGGCCCCTAGTCGCCGTCCTTACCAAGCTCAGTCGATGGTATTATAAGTGACTATTCAAAACCCGCGTTCCACTCTATATACATTATTGTATCCACAGAGAGACGGGGCAAGGGAAGGAGGGGGTAAGACGATAGAACAAACATGACAGCAAAGGATGGGCCTGGCAGCACCTAGAATATTCCAGCTTGTCCTAGCGGCGGAAGTCATAACTACGTCTAGCCGCGTGGAACTTCATTCGTTTCCGGCCGGCCGCGGATTGAGTCCCGCGTAGTCAGTCGGTCGAAAGCTCCGCTCAGTAAGTTGTGCCAGTTGGAGAGTGGAGGTTAGAGCTCGTTCTCTTGTGTTTGAGTTCATCAGGGGTGGTGGTGAGTGTCGGCCCATTTGATATAACATTAACTTGTAACTCGTTACAAATATCTAAAGATGTGTAATTTCCTAAATGGTCCCCACTCTCTTTCAACTGAAATGAGGGTATATTTTCTTTAGTTATTACCATCATCATCATCCCTACCCCATGATTGTAATTAAATGTGGATACTCTTTATGGGTAGTGAGATGGGGTGATATATAAAGTTATTTATCGATATCGTTACCACCTTTCATCTAAAAGGAGAAATTAAAACCAGATCCTGGAGAAAAAAATGTTAATTCCAAGGTACTAATGGGTGGGAATAGATCCGGGTCTTCACGTCCAGGAATTAGGGCCGTTTACCTAAATCTGCGGCTAATAATTTTTTTTATTCCGGAAGGGCAGAATATATATACTTCTGCTACTGGTTATACCTATATACACATTGCATGTGCTTGTGCTTCTCATATGGGGTAATGTTGTGCGTCCAAAATGTCTAGTCGCCTAGTAAAAGTTTCACTTTATACTGTATGAATGTGCTATGTGGGTTAAGTCCTACAAGGAATAAAGTACCTACGGGCAATATTACACAATTTATATTAGTAGATATAACGTTCAATTCCTAAGCACAATCATTTTTTCAGCTTTATACTAACATAGCATATGTCAGTACACCTATTACCCAGCACTAACACCTAGAAATCCTGTCTGGGCGGCCACATCTAAGGAATCACTCTCGCCTGCCGATGATGAGGTTATTGAGGGTCGAGTCGCAGTTGGGTGTAAGCTACTGAGAGTTGCTTTGCCTAAATGGTTATATACTCTCCCTCTATGCAAATTCAAGCACATTTCTTCTAAAACAACTTACTCATGCCTAACACATTAACGTAATCAGTAGGCCCAATAATGCGCACAATTCGAAAGGATAGTATTTATTTATATATTTATTTACTTAGCAGCACGACTTACTACCCATTCTGGTTATAAAGATTAAGTACTAATTACGCTAATGGATTAGGAATTGAAAAGGTTTAATTTAGAGGAAGTGAACCCGCATACGCATGGAGGGAGAGTGGAAAACCATTCCCAGTTCACGTGACCTAGATTCGAACCCCAATCTCCTTGTCAGTCTAGCTCAACACTAATCTAGTGCGTTAGCCAACTACTCCACCTAGGCGGGTGAATAGATAGTAAAACTTTATGCTAAAAAAATCACCTATATATTTAAAAATAGCACACCAGGATTGTAAATATATTTGTCAGCCCCACATGGTATGAAACTAACGAACAAATTAACCACTTTAATACGTGAATGGCTTTTATAACATACTGTTCGATAAAATATAAAAATAAAGTGTGATTATTCCATTAGCAGAATCATGTTTAATATTATCGTAAAGTTACTAACCATATATATATATATATATATATAAATTTGTATCCTCTACATGAGGTTTATTATTGGCGTGATCAAATGGGGTGGTGTTGAAAAACATTTTTAGCACCACGTCTTATTACTCGTTCGGGTTATAAGCTATTGAAGAAAGTTGTTATGAAGAAACTGAGATTGTAATAGTTTGGTAGGCGGATGTGGAAACCAAAGTGATAAAACACATGTAGAACCACCTTCGCTTTATTGCACCCGCTGTATTTTCGAGATTCAACCTTACCATCAATCGGCAAACCCAATCCATTGCCATTAATACCATTATTTTTAAAACTACGGTCTATATAGGAAATGTTCCTGCATTTGCATGGAAGGGAAGGGGACACATATTTATTAAAAAACCACCCTCAGTCCACCCAGCCAGGATTAGAGGGAACATTAACATCCTCATCAACCGTAACCAAACCCGCTTACGTGGCCGCATGGTCAAAGGTCATACTATCGCAGTTGAATAGACTGCCAATGGTGAAGAGATTGAGGTTCGATTCCCGGTTGAGATGTACTGAGAGTGATTTTTCAACAATTGTTTTACACTTTCCCTACATGCAAATTCGGGTACATTCCTCAAAATATAGCATTCCTATTCTCTATAACCATTAGCATAGCTAGTACATAAGCGTATAGCCCAAACGTGTACTAAGACGTGCTGCTTAAAAAAAAGTATATTACTGAGACAACTTGCTCACAATATGTGGTTAGTTAGTACTCATGTCAGTCTTATTCATTAATAAAATAAACTTGATCAAAATTAATTACACTTTCATTCAATTAACAATGACTAATCCTGAGATAAAATCATAAATACGTTGAAAGTGAGCTTATCGTCGAGAAATAACTGGTGTTTCTCCAGTATATTACTGTCTTTTCACGTCATACAGGCTTTTAACATACACACTTTCCACATTCGCTCTATGGTGTAAGGAAGGGCATAGGTCGATTTGCCGCAGAAATAAGGTGTTGCCGGGAATAGGCGCACTAAATTTGCATATCATTAACCCAGTGGTAGTTTGGATGAGGTGAGGGTGGGAAGCTTAGGAGGGATAAGCCTTCAAAATACCCGTGAGAGGGTGGGAACGTGAGGAAGGGGTAAAGTCTGGAAGTTTGCGGGATGACTACGGCACTTTCTCCATCGACTTCCGGTTACTATGGCTGCTTTCGAACAATAACTTCAGGGGTATGGTGGTAGAGTGGTTAGGGGAGGGAGGCTAAAGAAAGGTCAGGGTACTTTCCTTGTAAGGGGGTGAGGTAATAGAGGAATTTGACAATATGAGGGTTGATAAACACGTAATCTTCTTTCCTCACGGTAGTGAATGAAATCCACTCCATTTGATGCTCTTCGAAAAAAAAGTAAAGAGCATCCTTTGATAGACTAACGGTATTTTTATACCACCCTTACCCCTGTGATCGTTTTACTTTTACGTCACCTGTAACATTATATGCTTGGTTAATTCTTTTTTTTTCTACTCTATTAATTTTTAATATAATCGTTAGAGGAAGGGAATAGTTACTTTCTGAATCTTTTAATCTTAAAGGAAAAATTATCTAACTAACAAATCCAATACATCTTAATACCCATCTTGGGCTATACGCATTTTAATACACAACGGGAAAAGGATGAGTAAGATAGAGTTTTGATTAAATGTAGCAGCATGTTCGTTGAGAAAGGTTGGTAAACTGTTTAGGAAAAAAATACCCTTAATATACTAGGCCAGGATTGAAACCCCAACCTTTCCGTTGCCTGCAAACCACTTTTTAGAAAAGTGTATTATATAATCAGCGTATCCACCGATACGGGCTTGAAAGTGATAGAAGCGTGGGTGTCTTAACCCAACCAATTAGACACCCCTTGTCGGTACATTAATAGATCAATCATTGTTGGAGCATATTAATCTACCTAAAATACATTGATGTTAAGAAAAAGTTGCAACGTTTATTGAACAAGCTTTAATAGAAATTAAACAATTTTCTTGGTTTTTCACTATTTACCAACACGTAGCTAGAAAGTGTCAGTTCAAGCACCAATTATGGAACTTTATTCTCTTTTGTCGTATATTCATTCATAACTGTCTCATCACAAATTATTATATTATCTATTATCATAATTAGATGTCAACTACACAAATTTCTAGGAAACGCTTACTAATTAGATGGATTATACTAAGTTAGGTAAACATGATTAAGGGTTGATTACATGGTAGAGCACTGGGAGGCATTACAGACTTTTAGAAATCCCACTTTATTTAAGAAGTTGTTCTATTCTTTTAATCGTTTTCAACAAAATATAGTAGAAAATCATAAGCAGGTTTCAGACCAGTTAAAAAGTTTAGGTTTTTATTATAAAGTTTTGTAAATGTTACGACGCATTACGTGGAAATATTATACCTTAGTGACTAAAACAAAAGGATTAGAAATCTAGATCCAACCATCCTTTATCAAATAAAGTAATGTTTAGATAGGGTCACAACATAACATTATAAGATAGTGTGGGATTGTTTTATACGTTTAAATATAAGCCATCATACTTCTTTTTTTTTTAACAATTTAAACTTAAATATGATTTTAACAAGTTAGAACTTTCGCTTACATTAAATCCTGCACACACCAACATGAGACGCGGGAGCGAAATTCACGTGAAATGACAAATCATTGCGTCGTCCCGCGTGATTCGCTGCATGCACACTTTTATTTACCGCGTCCTGCTACTCGTTTTGGATATTGTTTGCGAATGGTGGTGCCTTATTCATCATCATGTCAGCTGAAGGAGTCTTAGGAAAACCTATCCTCACCCCCTCCTCGACAACAAGCCCTTGATCCACCCTTGCCTCCACTCCCATACCCCTCCACCCGACCGGGAAAAAAAACACAACAATCTCCCGGTCATCATCAGTCTATTCTATGGCGAAAGTGTCGCCTTATACCATGGGTAAACTGCCCTTTTCGACAAAAATCGACTTAAAAACTTAGCAAAAGGTCCTGGGATCATCCATAGTTTCTACACTTTACTTTTTATTTAATTTATTTGTTTATCTGTTTCTTGAAGAGCGACAAGCGTGACGCGCGTCCTAGTGATTTTGTTTTTGTACAAGCAACTTATGTCGTGCGTCATTAAAAAAAGGGAGGGGGAACAAATAATTAAAAACAGAGGCCCGGGTTGCCAGTATCTTCTTTTCTATCACTCATTATGGATCCGTGGATTATTTTCCTTGTGTTGTTGCCATTTCAGGAATAAATAAAGTGGTGGACAATAAATACCCAATCACAAATAAGAAATGCACTTATACATCATTCACGGTAGGAATTATTCTCTGGGAGGTCTTTTTTCCTACCAATATCCCACTATATAATAGATTTCTGGTTGGTAAAAAGACCTTTCAGAAAACAATTCCTACACTGAACAGACTTGACCTAATACAGATGTACACTGATACTGGTTATGAGATACACTGAGGTTTCAACACAAGTGGTGTAGAGAGGTTGGTTGCCCAGCAGTCGTGCCAACACGGCAACACAGATGTTGACACCTGTATAAATTGTCACATTGAATATACCGTATCTTGGATCGTAGTACGTCATTTTTGACGTGGTGATCTCTAGGTTACGACGACACACTTTTAGGATCGAAACTACATAAATGACGCACGACAGAATATACAAGCACTCATTGTCTCCTGTGTATTTAGAGAACGCGCGTCATCGTGTCGCGTGTAGCATCCTTAAACAAGTTGAAGATAAGTCCGGTTTTATTCGGTATAGTTTGGTTAATATTTATGTATTTTTTGTTTAAGGTTTATTAATCTTAAATAGGTTTCAAGTTCGGCTAAGCGATATTAAGCTCAGTAAGATTCAGTTGAATGAGAAAGGTTTCAAATAGTTTGTCAGTTTAAGTTGGTTTTATTTAATTTAGACTCATCCCTTAGCATTTCCACTACAATAATTGTAGAGTAGAAAGCTACAAAGGCAAAATAAAATAATATAATTAAATAATAGTCTATGTTTTTTTTAAATAAGGGTAGGAATATATATAATGTATGTGTGTGTGGAGACTGTAAATTAAATAAATTTTGTGAAATTATTTAAGTAATATCTTTCAAAATTTCATCTTATGTCTACTCACTAAAGATCTTCGTTGTGTTAGAATTCTAGTATATATCAAAATGAAAAAAAAGCATATCCTTATCGATTAAAATTTTTATGGATATCTGTTGAAAATATTGTCTCATATTCTTGCCTGATTAAAACAAAGCTTTTAAATAATGTTTGCAAATTTGAACTTTACCAAATTCAATAAACGTATGCTGAATTTTAAAATGCAGCACAAATAATTTACTATTTTACTATCACAAAAATTTATTGATTTTTTTTCTAAAGTTAGGCAACCCCTCCTCACAAAAAATGAATAGGCAATTTAAATATATTTTATTAACAGATGGGGCCTACACCTGAGACACATTCTCAATATTTGGTATTTCCAATCTCAACTTTGGATTGTTCCTCCTGTTTCAGGCGAATACACGGCGGAGAGCGGCCCTAACAGTGTGGGCACGGGTCGCAACAGGGTTCATATGACCCTTGGTCGAGGAGACCTGGGAGCAAAGTACGAGTGCCGGGCGGAGAACGCCGCTCTGAATGCGCCCATCGTCTCCAACATCCGGGTGGAGGTCAACGGTGAGTACTTCTTGATATAACCGGCCACGTGGTGTAGTGGTCAGTGCACCTGGTTACAAACATAGGGCTCCCAGGCTCGATTCCTGGCTGGTTCCTTGGGTATTTTTCCCGAAATGGGAATTAACCCAACAGTTACTAGGACTATGTTAACTAACCTTAAGTTAGGTTAAAGAAGTTATCTACTGGTTTTAAATCCTCATATTCACTGTCACCATCACCTCATGTCATCGGGATATGGAAAGAGCCTCCACGGAAAGAATGTACGATTAGTTCATTGGCACGTCCTCTGGGTAATGTTACATTATTACTGGCTAATATTTCCAATACTAAGCTACGAATTATGTAGTTCAGATGCACAATAATATAATATTAATTTTTATAGATATCAGAATAATTAATAGAGCTTTATTTTATATATATATATATATATATATATGTATATATATATAGACATATATATATATGTATATATATATATATATAGACTACCAGTATTTTTACATTATTAGGGTATAGATGAAGAAGTGTATCCTCATTTGTGTTTGATCAGAGTGGGAAAACATTTGAAAAAATTCAACTCAGAACGTAAAAAGGATTACACTAGGTTGTTGTATCGTATTTTATTTTGTACTAGACCCTTCCCCCTTTCCCCCCACACTCGCATTATTATTTTCATCACACATATAGAAGAATCATCATAGACTCTACCATAAAGTATGAGTCACTATCGACATTTTTATGAGGAATAAATTAAATTTTCAAAATAAAATATAGCCTATGCTACTCGCTGATAATGTAGCTTTATATTGGTGAAAGAATTTTTAAAATTGGTCCAATAGTTTTTGAGTTTATCCATTACAAACAAACAAAAAAAATCTTTCCTCTTTATAATATTAGTGTAGATGGGGGTTTTCCACACGCTTTCCAAGCTAATGTGTGTGCAATATTTATCAGTCCAGTTGTCCTATTTTTTAAAAATTAATTGTGTCTTTCATTCAGGAAATCTTTCGCTCATGGTCTTCACCCTAAAGGGTAGGTGAGGCTGCCTCTTCCAGGGGAAATTATGCTCCCCTTCAGCCCCTCTTTCCCCTACCTTACTGTTTACATTAGTTCCCAGGATAACAACTTCCTTCGGGAATGTTGACAGACATGGAGGCTACTTGACACTACCACTTTATTGCGTGAGGGAAAGAGGGGTGGGCTTCGCTTCTACCTCGTCCACTATGTGTATTTGTGTGTTTGTGTGTTTAATGTGTACAATCTCTAACATAAAAACTGGCCGTTGCCTTCTCACGGTGTTATGATACCCTTGTGGAAAATTTTGGAAATTTTACCGAAAAATGCTCACCAAGCTTTTTCCTGGTAATTTTCCAAAATGTAAAATGTTAAACTACTTTATATGGGAAATATTTTAGTTAATTAAATTAGATAAATATAATAAAAATATTCCAAATTAAATTTATCCTTAAGACGTGAACACTAGAAACCTTATCAATTAAATTCTGAAAATTGAAAAATAATACCTGGCCACGGGAATCGAATCAATTAAGTTAAAACAAAGCAATGAAAGTTGATACATTTCTCTTCTTACACGCACACTTCGAATACATAACTTGATGGTTTAATGTTTCACAAAGTTGAGTATTCTGTACGTATACTAGTTATGTTTATGCTTCAATAAGTTATTAAAATCAAATATTTAACAAATACATCTTCATCTCCTGGAATTCAAAGATCTTAAAATTTTACAGACATTTTAAAGTATTTAATTGCCATTATTCGTTTGGATTAATATTAGTTTTTTGTTCTTTTCTCTCCAAAAACAGTAAATAATGGTTTTTAGGTTTATATGTAATATACTCTAGTGGTTACTTTCCCCAACACAGAAGACTTTGCTTACTTAATATCGCTCCTGTCTAGAATTTCCTGATTTAAAACTTAAGAGGAACATTTTAAATCTTTAGTACGAAGTCAAGTACTAATTTTCTGAATTAAAGTTACACCTAATTTATATAGTTTTTCACTGTGTATCACTAAACGATTGCGTTACGCACATATATTAATTTCACATATGACATAGGGATGAGAAAGGTAAAATTTAAAGGTAAATGTACTTAAATTTTGATGCGGGAAGAATGGGAAGAATTTAAGAAATATATCCCTTGGTACACCCAGATGGGTTTTGAAACTACACTCTCTCGAAAGGAGACGATAATTCTCTACACTCATCCATACCTACAAAATGTACTCAAATTTTGATGCGGGAAGAATGGGAAGAATTTAAGAAATATATCCCTTGGTACACCCAGATGGGTTTTGAAATTACACTCTCTCGAAAGGAGACGATAATTCTCTACACTCATCCATACCTACAGTTACACCCAATTAGGTAAAAAAAAACTCTGGGCCTTTTAGATAAGAGTAAGCTAAGCTACATACAGGGATATTTTGAAACTTGTTAAAGTTCTAATATTTGTTTTATTTCTATTCATAAATGTGTTTGTGTTCTCGCCTTGTGGATCGTTGAAATGATAACATGACCCTTCAGACCGACGATGTATCTAATCATATTAGTTCATAAACACGGCTCTATATAACTTATATTTAAGTACTATTTTGGTTGGTTTACATAATTGATTTTTGGGTTTTATTTTTTTATATGACCCTGTATGTAAACAATGTAGTTGATTGGAATATCGACGCGTGAGTGTGTGTTCATATTCATAATAATAAAAACCAAAGTCGTGGTGATCACAAAACATACTATATGTACTTTAAATATTTGCTGCGTGTAGCTGCATTTTAATATTAGCTTAACAGATTTTAATACAGAATGAGCTGCAAGTCTCTGGGACAATAATAATGAAACTAACTTTGGTGGTCGCATGATCTAAGGAGTCATTCTTGCAATACACTATACTGCCGATTATGAGAATATTGGGGTTCGATCCCGTTTGTGTGTACTGAGGATTAATTTTTTTTTATTTACCTTGCTTTCTCTTTCTCCATGCAAATGCAGTTACACTTCATCTAGATTCATCCTTCCTAATTCCTTACACATAAGAGTAATTAGTACATAGGAGCACACCCCGAATGGGTAGTAAGACATGGTAAAAATAAAAATAAATAATAGTGTACAGTTAATTTTTCTTACTTTTTTGGTTTTTACAACACATGAAAATTAATGATTTAACCTAAATAAGATATGAACTAAATATTCTCAAAGAGAGTGGCTAATGTTCTCTAACAGGACTGAAAGCTTTGAATTTTTTCTATTAACTATAATCTCCCCGATTTCCAAATTAAAACTGTTCGCACGGGACATAGTCTCGGTTTGCTGGCGATAGGAATGTCAAGATTTTCATTACTGCCAGGCGTACGGAGTTGCTTCGCTTTCCCCCCATAAGTGTTTCCCCATTCTTCCTTCATGTAAATGCTAGTACTTTTCTCTAAATTCTACCCTCCTCCCTCCTGCTCTTTTAATGTAAATATGGGAATATCTTGGCAGGTTGTAATACGTGGAACACATAAAATAATATAATTTTAATAAGATCATTTAAATCGGTAATATCTAGTATAATTATTTTAAAAGTATTTTAAAAAGTAAGAAAAAATCTTAGTATCGGTATTAATATTGCTAAAAAAACACCTTAAAGGGTTATTTTTTCTTTTTCTTGGAAATAAATTTAAGTTCCTTCAAGTTTTTCTTTCTGATATAATGATATAATACATAAAAAAATTGTACAAGTTATTTTAATCAAATAGCTCACGTAGCGTGCTTTAGTGGCCACATGGTCTAAGGCGTAACTCTCTCACACTAGACTGGATTGATGGATGGAGAGAATGGTATTCGAATCCCCGTCAAGTATACTGAGAGTATTTTTTTTCTAAATGGTTTTTTCCTTTCCTTTTCCTATTCATCTTCCCCCATCCCTAATACATAATCTCAATGAGTCCATATGCATTGCATATAGTTCAAACGGGTAGTAAGACGTGGTGCTAAGATACAATTTTAAAATTCCTCAAGTCTCAAGAAAACATTCAAACACTGTAAATATATGTTTACTTATTTTTTAATATGATGCTGTGAAGATCACAAAGTAAAAGGAAGTTATTTACTCTTTGGCAATTAATTGCCACCATTTCATTTTATGAGCTTTTTAAGTACGTGTAAAGAAATAAGAATCGTCGAGAAGGAGAATTACAATCTTTTGCGTAATTCTTTTTTTAAAAAAACATCTTCGACAAGTGCTTTCTAAGTACTTGATTAATTACCAATAAATGACACTGTAGGTACTTACAGTTATACATTAAGAAGCCAACAACGAAAGTCATAATATAAAGATAACCCTAAATGTAAAAAAAACTTATTACTACCCACTACCTTCTACCGCTTCCTTTCTTCAGACAATAAAGAAGGGGGCTATTTTTTCATGCTATAAAACTCTTCGCCTATTGAGAAGTCGACTTCTTATCTAAGGAGGTGTTGAATGGCAAGAGAATCCCTCTTACCCCCTTAAAAGAAGGTCTGTTGGAGGGGGGTGTATGTACCCTGGCTTATCTCTTCATGTGAAATGTGTACCCAGATCGGTCGTAAATTAAAATTTATAGCTACGAAAATATCAACGGTATTTTTTTTAAATAACAATATTTTATGAGGATATATGAGTTCAAATAAAACTTGGTATACCTTTCCCCCTTTAAAACCTTTTACATTCTTTACTTTGTAACACGGCGTTTATTAAATAATCAAGAGAAAATAAATTTTAAAATGGTAATTCATGCCATGTTTATCAAACTCTATGATAGTATGTATTAAGAATATTTGAGCCCCTTATTATAAATCTTATAAAAATGTTCTTACTTAGTGAAAAACTTAAGATAATTAATAGTTGATTTAATTAAATCGTGTTTAAATAAACATTTAAAATAAAATATTCCTTTTTAAAAAGCTGTAAATATTGGTATAGCATCACTAGGATAGGAGTATAGTTTTTCTACCGATTTATTACAACATTTCATCAAATATAATAGAAAGTGATTGGTGCTAAAATAAAATAAATTAAAAATATACATTCATAATATTAAAATACATTGAATGTATATAAAAAAAGTAATATTACTATCATATATGTTTTCAAATCATTGAAAGGATGTAACCACAATCGGTTTTTATTGATCCCATTAATTAAAAACCATCTTGAACCATCAATAAAATACAAACCTTACATTCATATGATACATTTAAGATATATATCATGGGTCTAACTTCAAGTATAGTTCATCATTTTAAAATAATTAAATGAAATTCATGGGAATGTTACTGAAATACGCGCTACTGTCACTGATAAGCGATTAATAAATAATATATCTACACGATACATTCACGTTTAAATGGGTGGTCTAAACCCCCATATAAAACCCCTCCCCCTTAACTGGTGTTTTATGTGTTTCTGAATTATATTTTCAATGTCATCACTCTTTCAATACGATCGCGGAATTGCTACAGGACATAGAAGCATAAAACTCTATTTATATAAAAAAAATGCCTAATAAATCTCTGCTTCCATTAACATGAATTCTAAATGTATTTTATCCTGGTTTGAATAATGGCGAAACCTCCATTTTTTTTGTATCAAAGTGGGTAAAAAAATATCCAATACTTCCATTTCTATTAGAAATATCTGTGTTTCGATGTATCTACCTACCCCTCTTCTCTTCCTATTTTTCCCCGATGCCTGTGAGTCATAGAAAACAATGTATATTCATTATCGCCATGTTGTGATACATAAAAGCTTTATCAGCGTTTGGGGTAGATTGGAAACCTTTACGTTTTTCTGTGGAACTTGCTGTACGATTATTTTATTCCCCCTCCCTTTCCTCCTCGTCGTGCTCTCCCCCTCCTCCTCTATGCACCTCTATTTTGATTCAGATTCGCTTCCGTGCTGTTATATTAAATAAGAGTTTTATGATGGCACTTAGGATTTGGGATGTTATTCCTTTGCCTTTGAAACGAAAACCACGTTCCCATATTTAGGTACACACATTGTATTGTTTGTATGTAAAATAGGAAATCGGGAATTCCATGAATCCGTGTCTTGTATTTTATCATAATATATATATATATATATGTATATATATATATATATAGAGAGAGAGAGAGAGAGAGGAGAGAGATAAAATACAAGACAAGGATTCATGGAATTCCAGATTTTCTATAGTATGAGTGTTATAAAAAGTATTCTTGATTTTGAAATGTTGTCGCTAACTTATTATTATTATAATTATTATTATTTAGCACCGCATCTTACTACCCGTTCGGGTTCTACGCTTTAAGTACTAATTACGCTAATGGATTAGGAATTAAGAAGGTTGAATTAGAGAAAGTGAACCCACATTTGCGTGGCGGGAGAGTGGAAAACCATTTAGGAAAAACCACCCTCAGTTAACCCGACCGAGATTCGAACCTCGATCTCCCCGTCCCCAGCAGTCGAGATCAACATGACTAGCACGTTATCCAACTACGCCACCGAGGTGGGTCATAAACATATTAATAAATTGCTTTATTATTTAGATTATTTTTTTAGTCCATTGCATTGAACTACTCGTTCGGGATATCAACATAGTTACACAACATTAATGTGGTGTGGTTTAGGAAGGTATAGTTTAAATTGAATCCACCCACCATTTTGGTGGAGCGGTAGATGGAAATTACTTGGGAAAAACCACTCTTATTACAACCATCTGGGTTTTTAACTCCGATCTACACGTCATTGGCAGTCCAGTTTAACACTCGAGAATGAAGCGTTAGACCATTCCACCATTGAAGTGGGTAAACTTAGTAGTTGAATATTAATTGTTGGATTTGTCGTTTCATTGTCAGGTTTTTTTTAATATTGTCATTAAGAACTTTTTGCAAACACTTTTTGAAATAACTAATGCAATACAAGCCAACATAAATTTATAACAAGAACCAGGCCAAATTCCTCGACTGCTAATTCATGGCTAAGCTAAGACTCAAAACCTAAGGCATTCAGCTAAGTAGCCAAGCACGCTACCAAGTTAGCTAAATGATCAAGTTAAGGCTCTTTATTAAAATGACTTAACCTTAATATTACCTCAAACTGTAACGTGAGTCAAATTGTTCTCACCTCAAACGATCACGAAAAGGGTTTTAGATACCAACCAGGATCAAACCAAGACCAAGTATGCGTGAGATGAAAAAAAAAAGTTGGAAAATATCCTTCAAAGAACCCGCCAAAGATTTTAGCCCCAACCTTCAAGTCAAAAGCGAGCTTGTGAAATAACTTAACACTTTCATCACCTTTGCAATCCGATCCCAAACCAAGTGTCAAACACGAATTTTTAACCGGTGAAATAAACACGTAGAGTACCGGTTCTCGAACCGTTAGGTCACCATTTACCACATACAGAGGGCGTGTCGTGGGTACAGAAACAATTAATGCCTAGTAATAATAATAATAGTGGTGATAATAGTGGCATGTTATCCGTGTCACGGAAGTTAACACTGTGTGCGTTTTAGTGTCGTGTGGAGTTAGAGTATGAGGGGGAAGGGAAGACCGAGAGAGGAGGGTGGCTCCGTTGCAGATAATTGGCACCCCCACCTCACTCTCCTCATCCCCCCTTCATGTGAAGGTGGATAAGCCGATACTACCATTGTTCCCGAGCGTGACTGCAGTGGAGGAATAATGTTATAATGCAAAGTTAGCCCATGGATTTGAACCACTTTTATGTGCGTTCAATTACAAAAAGTTGACTATTTAACAAGTAAATTACCCGCCTTGGTGGCGTAGTTAGCTAACTCACTAGTTACGTGTTATGCTAGACTTCCAAGGACGGGGAGATCGAGGTTCGAATCTCGTTCGGGTGAACTGGGGGTGGCTCTTTCTATGAGGTTTTCCACTTTCCCTCCACGCAAGTGCGGGTTCACTTCCTATATATTCAACCATACCAATTCCCAGCTCATTAGCTTAATTAGTACTTAAGTGTATAATAACCCAAACGGGTAGTGAGATGTGGTGCTAAAAAACAAGTAAATGGGCAATAGGATTCTGATACACTCCAATTTTTGTAGGAAGTGCCTAATCTGTTATCTGAAAGAGTCACTAGATCTACTTTCACATATTAAAAAGTCATATTTGATAGATAATATAAATACTTTACAAATATTATTAATATGTTAATTTATGTTATCGTAAAGGATCGCAAATAAAAGAGTTTATATTTTATAAAAGGGCCTTGCAATAAAAATTGTATTTTAGGAAGAAAATTTTAGAAAATAAAAAAAACCTTTTTTGCTGCAATCATTGATATCTATTTACTTTAGGATCAGTATTATTACCGGCCTCGTGGTATGGTGTTCATTACACCTGGCTACGAGCCTAGAGATCCTGGGTTCGATTCCCGGATGGTACCATGGGTATTTTTGCCAGAAAGAAGAACTATCCCAACGCTCACAAGAGTTTGGTTAGTAGAACTTATTCTAGGTTTATGAACTTCCGTTGGTTCCACAACCTTAGACTATAGCATCGCCATAAACTTAGATCTTCGGGTTATGGCAACAGCTTCCTCGGAAAGGATGCACGATTAGTACATTTGGGCGTCTCCTGAACAACCGGTACATTAATATTGGCCCAGACACGGATATTAATATAAGTGTTCTATAGGTATTGATATAATCTTTCAAAAGTGACCATTGCAGATCCATGTGGAAATTGTTTGAACGTTTAAAACTGTTTGTTATTGGGATTAGGATCGCGTCTGGATGTACCGAAAGTAGTTTTGTCCAATATGGTTTTCCCACTCTCCTTCCATGTAGGTACGGATACATTTTATATAAGCTCTACCTCTCACATGCCCATCCAATTTGCTTAATTACTATGGTTACAGACCAAACGGGTAGTAAGATGTAGTAGAAAAACTCATTACGCCTACTTTACGAAGCCTGGCTCGAGCTGTATTACCTACCTTAGATTGTGCTATCCGTAGGGTTAGATGGCCTCTATTATAACATAAATTAACATATTAATAATATTAGTAAAGTATTTATATTATCTATCAAAGGTGAATTTTTAATACGTGAAAGTAGATCTAGTGACTCGTACAGATATCAGATAAGGCACTTCCTACGAAAATTGGACTGTACAAGAATCCTATTGCCCATTTACTTGTTGTTTTTTTAGTTTGTGAGTCGCATGTTGGTATGATTAGAAGGTATGTATTAACTACCCCTTAAATTTAAAACATTACAAGAGTAAACAGTTCGATACTTTAGTTCAGTCGGTAGTGCGTCTGTATTGAAATAAAGGTCCTTATTTCGATTTACAACATGGCCTAAGAAATTGTATCATTGTTGAGACTAGGGCTTTCAATTTCACAGTAATAAATTAACGCATTGGATGCTGGGTACTATATATGCTTTGGAATTAATATAACTAGTAATTGTCATGTGTTAATATATAATCATACTATACAGAAAGTGTAGATTAAATAATTTAAATAAATAATATCGGAGAATGAATAATAGTCTACTATTCATTTATACCCCTAATCATTCTCCAAGTATTTTTGAGTGCTGTATATCGAAAAGGGGAAGGTCAGAATCCGTACATGAACAATTAGATCGCATAAAATAGAGATCAGTTCCAATTTTTCGAACATAATATTCACACATTAGCGCATGTACAGTTCGAATCAACTAGTCGATGTCCTATTTCCTGTCACAGCCACGTAACCTTTCCAATCCTCATATCAAAACGGTAAAGAGCAGGAATTCATACTTTTTTTTGCCCCCCCTTCCCCACCCCATCCCTCTTAATACACGTATACTAACCTCCTTCCCTTCATCAATCCCCCGTATCTTCACCGGCCGGGATGTTAAATCAGTTGTATTTTGTTTCGGGACGTGTTGGGGAAAATTATACCTTCTCGCGCATGCGTGCGCCCCGGCGGCGACAGCTGTTGGAAAGGGATAGGGAAGAGGAAGAGGGGGTAGAGGGTGGAGGAGTTACAGGAATCATGGCTCAGAGGTTAAAACAATCACTCTCTCCCACCCGCAGACAGCTGTTGGAAAGGGATAGGGAAGAGGAAGAGGGGGTAGAGAGTGGAGGAGTTACAGGAATCATGGCTCAGAGGTTAAAACAATCACTCTCTCCCACCCGCGGTATTGCTTACTGCTATTGCAATCGAAACCCCGGGACCGGTTGGTGTTCGTTGGGATGGAAGTTAGAAAAGGGTGGATAGGGGTGAGGGAACCCCCTCGGCAGTGCCGCGTTAGTTCCGACTGAATGAACTAAGCCGAGCTGCAATCTTCTTGGGGATTACAAGGGGGAATATAAAACTAGGGGAATGGGGGGGTGGGGATTCGCGTATGTGCATTGGAAGTTTCATGATGGTTAAAAAAAAAGGAAGCTGTTAAAAAAATGTTACCTTATGTAATTAAAATGTTTGATGAAATAATTAATAAACCTTCACATCGCTGGTCACATTATCTGAAGCGCCACTTTCGTAATAGACTAGACTGACAATGATGTGAAGATTGGGTGTACGTAGAGTCTTATTTCTTAAATGATTTCCCACTCTCTCTGCATGCAAATGCAGATACATTTCCTATCAATTATAACTTTATCATCCATACAATGTTAATGTAGATATGTGAATAGTCTGAAAAGGTAGTTAGACGTGTTTCACGAAAAAATGAATATACAATATCAAATTGCTTTGACATTTTTAGATTTAGCTTTTAAGTTGGTCGATAATTGTAGAGGGAATATTATAATATTATAACACTTGATTCTTATTTCCTACACCCTATGTATGAATAATAGTTCAGATTCACTCACATCTGTTGTGTATGCGATAATTTTATTAAAACCACATTTTTATAATTTTCATCATATCTTCCGAAAGATTACTTAGTTTGAAATTTTTTTTAAACTATTAACTACTTTCAACTTTATCTTACTTAATTTTTAAATGTTTCGTGATACGTCCACGAAATGTTAAAAAATATATATATATATATTTCTTTGACATGGGTGCTATATACTAGTATAGTATGATTTTGGTAGGAAGAACCGTAGATGTTAATTACTAAAGCTACTAAAACAATATTAAAATATTCATACATCAATTCATTTTATCTGCAGCTAAAACTACTTTCAACTTTATCTTACTTAATTTTTAAATGTTTCGTGATACGTCCATGAAATGTTAAAAAAATTAAATTATATTTCTTTGACATGGGTGTTAAATACTAGTATAGTATGATTTTGGTAGGAAGATCCGTAGATGTTAATTACTAAAGCTACTAAAACAATATTAAAATATTCATACAGCAATTCATTTTATCTGCAGCTATCACTTTTGTTCATTATACTATCATTATTCACAAATAACACAAAATAATATAGAAAAATGTTACAAATTTTGTCCGCGAAGAAATATGTTTGAATTTTCTTGAAACTATATTTATTTTGATAAATACATGTTTCGAGTACAGTTTAACATTACAAATTAAATGGCGAATCCAATCTTTCCG
>CABFOW010000238.1:0-41620 GCA_902141385.1 Timema californicum
TTCAAATCCATAGAACGGTTTTGTCACAATCTTTTATTTAGTTTTACCATGTAAACAAGTGTTGACCGGCCTCTTAATAAATCATAGCCAACCCAGGGGTTGGTAAATCAATACATTTATGTTTTCTTAGCACTACGTCTTACTACCCGTTAAGGTTACACGCTTATGCATTAACTAAGCTAATCATATTAGAGATTAGAAAGGTTATACTTAGCGGAAGTGTACCCTCATTTGCGTGGTGGGAGAATGGAAAACCATGATGGAAAAACCGTCTTCAGTACTCCCGATCAAGATTCGAACCTCGATCTCCTTCTCATCGGCAGTCTAGTCTATTGCGAGAGTAACGCCCTAGATCATGAGGCCACCAAAGTGGGTAATTTTATGTTCGCGTTACAAAAGTTTTCTTCTGTCTAACATTAAGCCAACATATCGTTTAGTTACTAAAACTAATTAAAATCAAAGAAAATAGTCCTAGTGGGTTTAAATATACTTGTTCGCTTTTATTAATTATTGTTATCTCGACGATTCGAAGTCTGGTTTATACTACAGTAAAGTTATCATAAATCTGCAAAGGAACTTCTTGTACTAGAATACAGGTTAAAAAGAATAAGTTTTTTAAATATGTATTTATTATTTTCGTGTTTATATCAATATTTCTAACTATCAGTGAGGTAAGGAAGGGCCTCTCAAATTAATTTAATACAAATTTTTGTCTTTTACGACATTAACTTGTCATAAGTTTGTGAGTTATGTGTGACTATTTATATCTAAATTGAATTTGTTCTTAAAGCTTTACACACAGATTTTCTTTTCATTTGCGTGTTACCTAGCTTTATAATAATATGCTAGATTTAACGGAGTAATAAATCCAATGCTCTATTTTCATAACAATAAACCATTTACTTTGATCTTTATCAATATCACGCACAAGATATTTGGAATAATTTTGGGCTGTCACTACGTCATACGTCTGTTTGGATTTTCTAAAACATTGTCACGATACATTTTGAACTTATTTTTAATAAATGTTGTTTGATGTAATTTAATGAGATGCTAATAAATAAGCTAACCAAGGGTGATCTATCTTACACCGTTCATCTTGAATGAATTTTTAGTGTATGAGTTTTATGTGACTGCGATAGTGTTGGCTGAAACCATTAAGCTATAATGAGATGCTAAGATATGATCTGGGAGTAAAGCTCTCAGTTCGAACTCCACACGAAAGGAAATACAAGGAAGTAAGTTCTATTTGATCAATTTCACTGTTTTTAATATACTACAGTAGCCCCATGACTTCTTTGGTGCTGACGACAGCTTTAAAAAGTTACCAGACCAAATTATGTATCCCTACACCAAACCATATGATCTACAAAAACATGTCTTTAGCAGCTGCCACTTCTGACAGTCAAAATTTAGGTATATACCTAAATGTTGACTGTCATAAGTCAGCTGTGAGTTGTAAGTCAGCACCAAAGAAGCCATGAGACTACTGTAGATGATGGGGAATTTTTTTAGAACACCCTTTTTCAAATGCTGATAGCCCAAACGGGCTGTAATATTCATAGAGCTAAAAAAAACATGTATGACAAGGGGTATACGTGTTTTTTTGTTGCTAGGTTAAAACATTTTTCGTGTAATTTTTTGCAACCGTTTGAAGATATAAACGTATGTTATATTGATGTTTTATCTAGGATTATACGTTAAAAACAGGAAAAGGCTGTTCAATAGATCTTGAATAACTTTCTTGTTTTATTTAGAAACTTAGTAATGTTTATTAATGATAGACATAAATTAAAATAGGACATAAATTTATACAAGAATTAAGTGATATTTTGCAAACGTTAAAACACAAAACATAAAAATCCTTAATTTTCTTTTAATCATTCATTATTTTATATATTAATATTGTATTGTGATATATATACTTTATATCACATAGATTTACAAAGGACTTGAATCACAAGTCTTTCTAACACAAGGAAGAATAAAATGGATTTAAAATAAGTTAAATCAATGCTGTGCAGGAGCAAATATTGGATAGATCGAGTGAACCTCGTGTGTTGTAGAAGAAGATTAGGGAAAATATCAGCAGCGAGTTATTATTATTATTATTATTATTAGCACTGCGTCTTACTACCCGTTCGGGCTATAAGCACTTACGCTTATGTGTAATGGTAGGGTGATAGTGAGATGAAATGGAGGACCTACAGTTTAACGTGGAATCCGAACCACGGTGGAGGTCTGCCATTCCCCACATTCACAAGATGTCTTGTCAGAGGTGAAGGGAGGGTTTTGTAATCAGATAAATCTGTGCCGGGACCGAGGATTGAACCCCGGCCGCCAGCACAGAAGTCTGACACCTTACCTCTAGACCACCAGGTCACCTAGCAGGGAGTTAAAGTGAACAATTTAACATGGTGAACAACTTATCACTAAGCCGGCAAAGTGATGGGAGGGTGCTCCTATTTGCAAAAGGCAAAACACCCCCCTTCCTATTTCATAAAACCAAACAGTTAAGTGAATCACAAATTAAAATATTAGTAAATACTTTTAACATTCCATAGGATTAGTCTCCCGCAATAACAGACTGTGTCTCTTTTTATCTTATATCGTTTAAAGTAATCAAATAATCTTGACCAAAATAGGTACAAATATCCCTAATTGAGATATAAAACATGTCTTATTAAATAAGATATGTAAGGCCATTGGCATTCAACATTTAGGAAATTGACATTAGGGGCATGTTTGGTGCCACAGGGTGTGACTATTAAGGCTCGCGTTTAATTGTTAAATATGTAATATGTTGTTACCTGCTTCAGTGGCCAAATGGTCTAATACACTACTCTGGCAATATACTAGACTAACGATGACAGGGAGATCGGGTTTCGAACCCTGGTTGGGTGTACTGTGTGTGACTTTTCCTAAATGGCTTTACATGGTCCCTCCACGTAATGTCGGGTACATTTACTCTAAATTCAACATTCCTTGCATAAACAACTAGCGTAATTAGTATTTAAGCGCATAATCATAGGGTGGTAATGCGTTGTGCTAAAATAAAAATTTATTTAAAAAATTGAGAAATATCTAAAAAATAAACACATTTGTTTTAATATACAAACAGTGTTAAAATTTTGCCAAATTTATGATTCTAAACATTATGTAAAGTTAGGATAGCCATATTCGTTAAACACATACCTATCCGTAAAAAATAATTTTTCTTCATCTACCATTTTAATTCAGTACCTCGCCTGTACATTCACCAGTTTGTAAACGCTCTACTCAAAGTTATCAAGTTCTCAATACACCAAGTTGCACTGGGGGTCAGATTTTCTTTTCATTCTAAAGCGTATAACCCGAACGTGTAGTAAAACGCGGTGCTAAATTAAATTCAATTAAAGTTTTCATTCTAACGTCGGTTCATTTAGTTTGAGTTAACCTCCCAATCTACACCCCATAGGTTAGGTAATGCTTACTATCTCATGAATGTATATTCTTTTTTTTNTTTTTTGTAACAGCACCACTTTGTTGGCACCTGTTAAAGTAACTTCGGCTTCCTTGAGAAAGGCGTATCAGGATAGCTATATGCAGCTTCTAACAATCTTAGAACCGTTAATTTCACAATGTTAAAGGTAAAATTTACATTTTAACAACGGTTAATGTTTCGTCCATGCTAGGAATCGATTCCGAGACTCTTAGCTTAGTATAAAAAACACTCTAATTACTGAGCTAAGGCATCGAACATTAATTAATATCCTTTGTATCGAACACCATACATTTAAAAAAAACTATGAAAGGGTAAGTCCCAATTTAATCAAGGTTACTTTTTTTTAGTCGTGGCGTGAATATAGTCAAAAAGCACCATCTTTCCCGAGGTCTAGGTTAATCTCTAGGTAAACAATCTTATTACATGCAATACCTAAGGTCTTAAACCTAGCTTAAGCCTAATTTACAGACTCCAGGCGTCCGTTGGGATAATTCCCTTTAAGAGAAAAATACCAGTCGTGAATCGATCCTGAGACCCCAAGGGCTCCTTAGTCAGGTGCACTGACCACTACACCACGGGGCCTGATTTAAGGTTAGGTAGTTAATTGCTGGTGCGGAAATTTAGTATAACAGTACATCCATATGAGGTGTACACAATGAAAATTAATATTTAAAATATGAATATTATTAATATTTAATTTAAATATTCATATTACCCGCCTTTGTGGCGTAGTTAGCTAATGCGCTAGTTTCGTGTTGCGCTAGACTGCTGAGGACGGTGAGATCTAGGTTCGAATTTAGGTCGGGTGAACTGGGAATGTTTTTCCAAAATGGTTTTCCACACTCCCGCCCCACAAATGCGGGTTCACTTCCTTTAAATTCATCCTTCACAATTCCTAATCTAGTAGCGTAATTAATACTTAAGAGTATAGCCCAAATGGGTATTAAGACACTGTGGTAAACAAGTAAATAAATAAATACCCACGTTATTATTAATTTTAATGAAAATTAATATTTTTAATCATATTAATATTTCATTGAGATATTTATAATATTAATAATACTAATAATATAAATATTTTATTCTGTACACTTCACATGATTATCTAGTTATACTAAATGTCAGCACCAAACATTATAAATACCTTAACAATGGTACAGGTAAAATATAAAACAGCAAGTTTTACCACTGATAGCTCGTGAACTGTAATTATTTCAGTTCAATGAATCACCATTTATAGCAATACAATTTTGAGGGTCGAAATACTTTAATCTGTGGGTAGGAGTAGATATAACTTTGACTAAATACATACTAATTAGCGTGAGGACGGGATGGAAAGAGCAAAGTAATAAATCACATGTGGACAACGACCTTCAGAAGATCCGGAAATCCTCACCAATTCAGTCCAGGGCGTCTTAATGACTTAGGCCAATGGACAACAACCGATCAATATTGTATTGATTTTAAGTCGATCGTGTAAGAAAGTTACATTGTCACTAAAAGTTTATCTTTGAATTGTTTAAACGCAGAAATAAGTCAAATACTTAAAAAAAAAAAATAGTATGAACAAAACTACCCTGGCATAACAGGAAATTTAAATAGATAATATTAAAATGATTATTTTACTCTCTCTATAAGAATGGTGACATAAGTATTCGAAGAAAGATTGACTCTAAGATGTATTGATAAAAAAAAGGATAGATTTAAGAGGATTTAAAAATCGATCGGAACCCAACAATGTTGCTTTAAACCATGTGGCCCGTGTTGGCCCCACCTGGTGGAAGGGTGAATTATTTGTGTGGGGTATCTTTGGATGAATCAGTTTTTGAATGATGTGCTAGTACCTGTTTTATTAAATTCACGCTGATAAAACTAGTTATATCAGTTTAAAAAAGAAAAAGATTTTTAACATATGTAAATTAAAAAGACCAAAACAATACTGATATGAAAAATTAACTAATTCATATAAAGAAGAAGGTATAAACGTTTGCAACTATAAAAACATTATAGTTCACCTTGAGAAATTATTCTCCTAGTGCACCTAGCATAAATTAAATGTCCGGCATCTTAGTTCAGAATCAGATATGCCTATTGAATACATGTGTGTGATAAAGACCAAGGGAATCAAATTATTTAACAGTTGAGGGATTTGAAATTAGTTAATTTATTGTAAATGTATTTGTGTAGACACAAGCTTGGAAGACGGTGTCGGGAGAATTCCACCCGAGAAAACTGCGCCCTCCCAGAAAAAGAGGAAAACTGTGTCCTCGCATGAATCATCACACTAATAGTTGGGGAAAATGCGCCCACAAGACCATGTCTGTCTCACCTAAATAATTTTAACAAGGTCGTGTGAACGCACTTTTATCACCTTACTCACGACCTTACCATTTTTACAGGCGTAGATTGGTTCGTTGCATTCTTTTGTTTAGGAGGGTGGATATTTCAAATTGACTCATCGCACATCATGAGGTCAAATTACATCGATTCCTCTCAACGGTCTCTTTGCCTGTTGTTTAGGTTAGGTTAGGTTAGGTTAGGTTTTTCAATTAAATAAACATGAATGCATAACTGTAAGCATAAGATGTGAACGTATAAATTGAAAATACCAAACTAATTATTTATAACCTTTTACTCCATTTTTTGAATCCAGGCTAGATTCTTCAAACACTTTGTTGGGTATTTAGGCGTACTTGTTTTGTAAGTGTGTAAAACAGTGTGTGGGGTGCACTTTTCCAACCTAATAGTGTTATGATTGAAAGGAGGGCGCAATTTTCCCCTTTTCTGGGAAGGCGACGTTTTCCCGGGAGTAATTTTCCCTAATCCGGGAAGACACATTCTGGAAAAGAGCTTTATTAATTTCATTTTGTGATAATTTAAGTGGGTATTTAACTTGAACTTTCCAAACACAAGGCTTGTACCATGTCACTAATCTCAAACTAATTAAACAAAGGGTAGTATGCAGAGTACTGTATTAACCAACCAGCCATAGCACTCAGATTGTAAGATGAATTTATATACAAATAATAGGTGCCTTCGTCATTAGTATCCTGAGTGGAACAAAGGTATTTTATACGTGCAATTTTTAACATAGATTCAACATATACGTTTGGATTATACGTTTATATTCTAATTACTCTAGAGGTTTTGAGTATTGGGAAGGTTTATTTAGAGGAAGTGTACCCGCACTTGCATGGAGGGAGAGTGGAAACCTATTTTGGAAAAATTACCCTCAGTACAACCAACCGAGATTCTAAGCTCCATCCCCCCGTCATTGGGAATCACGTCTACTGCGAGAGTAGACCCTTAGACCCTGTGGCCACCGAAGCGGTTTTTTGTTTAGACGTATTTTTCATGAGCTTTTCCACTTAACCATCGGAATAGGCTTAATTGGAAGTTTAGCCCTGGCTTCCTTAGCCAAGAATGCAACAATAACCACAAGCTTAGCTCTGTCAGGCTCAGCATTGGATTAAGAGGCACCAATAAATGATCCTGTTCCTTGCCTTGAGACAAATCAATACTTGGCATAGCTTCATTTATGACTTCATTTTTTTATTATGTTCTTGGTGTGATTGTCAAAAAAAGGGGGTGGCCATGGGGTTGGGAGTTTATGCGACTTTATTTGTCCTCATTTTCTCAACCATTTCACATGGGGATGTGCTATACAGGGAATATGCAAGGCTAGGTTCCGGAAAATTACAGCTTATTTTATGTTACACTCTTCTTTTTTTTTCACTCGTATAGTCGTCTTCGAAAACGTTTGGCCAGGGGAAATGATTTCAGTATATATGGATAAATTAATGATTAATTCTCTTAGTGCAACACTTTCTCTTGTTGGCGTTTAAATCAAGCTTGATTAAATTAATCGCTTACATACCTGACTTATACCTGCTAGGTCAAAAATGGGCATGGTTACAATCCCGGATTGGCGCACTATGGACCAGGTTTTACATTTATACGTTTTCAGTGGGTTTTTAACAATCCCTTAAATATATCGCTGATACATACTTTATTAATGTGCATTATTGCGCTAATGTGAGCGGGATGAGGAGGTTTAAATTTGATGAAATGTAACCTCATTTTCGTGCAAAGAGAGAGTGCAATACTATTTTAAAATATCACCCTCATTGCACTTGACTATGTCAAGTCTATTTAGAGAGTGCCAACTTAGACCATTTGACCATTGAAGCGTGTCATTTTCTTTTAGGTAGCTTCTTCATTCCTGCCCTAACTCATTTACATTTCTTGTTTAAAATGAACAAAGAAAATGTTTAGTTCACTTTCTCTGGTAAATCAAACTTTGGCTTTATATGTGTAATCGGTCTTTTAAAACGAACCGCTGATTTTGATCAGTGGAGCCAGTCGTGTTTGACCCCGACCACAGAGACAGAGCTTCAACTTCTAACAAGATGCACCAGGGTTGTTTAGAGAATGTGTTTGATCATTAATAATTTGGGTGAAATTTGGGGATTTCCTTTAACCCTCCTCCCTATCACTTAAATACCAGAGTTCATACACTAAAAAAACACACACACATACATATGTGGGGAGGGTAAGTTCGGTTCTTAGATGCTTCAGCTTCGTCAGCTCTCTGGCTAGGAATAAAAGTTTGTTTTGGTTCCCATATAGTAGATTTTATTTTTGTTTGTTATTATTTATATACACTTTAAAAATGTATGAATTAATATCTGCATACATACAATGAAATTAAAATGATTGACCTTTGAATATTTTATATTTTTCGATAAATAAACTATTTTCTCGTTTTATGTTTATTAACCTGCCGGAAGATGAACTTGATAACTTCTCATTTTCTGGAAATACGAACTTATGTAGACCAAAGGGCTGTAATCTAGTTTGTCTACCAAACGAAATATGTAATTAAGGAATAAAATAATATTATCGGTACTTGTATAGTTTTGGAACCTACCTACAAATTTTATATGAAAAAATTCTGATTCTTCATTTTACATAGAATTGAAGAAATTAACAAGATTACAAGCTAAAAGTGTGTTCTTCTTGATTGGAAAAGACTATAGATACGTATGTGTGTGTATGCCTGTGAGAGACACAATTCCTACTATTTTGTTCGTTTCTTTGCTTTCCCCTTCGAGAATTCCACGCGCGACAAATTCTTACGGACCATAGAGTTTTTACTCATCTGCGGGGGAGGGGGGAGGGGTATGGTGTGTCGGGGAGGAGGGGGACTGGAGGTCCAGGCAGGGGGTTGCCACATATGGAAGGACCGTTCCTGACAGATAGGGGAAAGTGGGGTGGATTGGACAACGGGAGTCTTACAAGACAAGGGAAGAATTGATTTACTTTCGACATGCTTCGGTACATCCATTTTGTGTTTACCGGAAATATTAGGGAATGAATGGAATGGGAGGGTACATATTCGGACCAGCATAAGATTATATTGAACACTTTGAAAATAAAAAAAATATCGACTATTTCAGGATCACAAAAATTATTTTTGTATTCTAATATAAAAACTTTTGATTCAAATTAAAATATTTCTCGAATATAATTTGTTCAGCTTAGTGTAATAATATATTTTAATGATTTGAAAACCTTATTTAATTGACATTTAACACATTTTATCGAAATTAAAACATAATCATACTTTGGATTCTGTACAATGGTTTTATTTACAAAGCCAATACAAATATGTTTACTGGCTAGCAACATACAGTTTCTTACTCAGTATATTAAACGGATTGCTATCATGTATTTTGTCACAGATGAAAATTACGTTTAGCGTCGAATAAATTCCAAATAACTAGAAAAATCCAATATTGTGAATGATAATGTAGTAATGTTCACAATACTGTGTTGAATTATATTAGTATTATTATTATTATTATTATTAGCACCGCGTCTTACTACCCGTTCGGGTTATACGCACTTACGCTAATATGTAATGGTAGGGTGAATGTGAGATGAAATGAAGGACCTACAGTTTAACGTGGAATCCGAACCACGGTGGAGACCTTGCATTCCTCACATTCACAAGATCTCTTGTCAGAGGTGAAGGAAGGGTTTGGTAATCAGATAAATCTTTGCCGGGACCGAGGATCGAACCCCGGCCGCCAGCATAGAAGTCTGACACCTTACCCCTAGACCACAAGGTCACCTTGAATTATATTAAATAATTAAATGTTACTATATTTTCAGACACCTTTGCTCATTTGGAATCTTGTCCGTCTGCCGAGCTAAGAGTCCTAGGTTCAATTCCCGGCATGGCCAAAAATTTGTCCCTAATTAAAATATGGGTTTACCCTTTCACATTGATAAATTGACAGCTGGAGGCTGGATTTTGTGCCTGATCTAATCTTAAATTATTATAAGGCATATAAAGCTACGAAAGGCCTCACCAGCTGGCAGTGTAAGAATATATAACTTTAATAAAAAAAACTGACCAAGACCACAGGCTGGAGACAGTAATGGGTGTAAAAATATTACATTATATTACACATGTATCTTATTCTTCAAATTATTGTAATCGATGAATTTTTGGAATAACTTTCTATGCCAGATTTTTTTTTATTGCCATGTCTCACTATCCGCTCAGTTTGAATGCATATTTAGTAATTACGCCAGTGTGTTGGGGAAAATGAAAGTTGAATTTAAAGTAAGTATACCCGCATTTGCATTAGAGGAGAGTAAAAAGCTAGTTGGGAAAATCTACCCTTAGTGCACCTGACAAGGATTAAACCCCTATCTTCCCTTTATCAAAAGACTAGTCTATTACCAGAGTGATGTCTCTGATCATGCGGACACTGAAGTAGAACACCTTAAAATGCATAAGTATCTTTAAAACCAAGAAAATAGCCAGCTAAAATTTGGCAGAGCCTTTCATAAATAAAGAAAACTTATTTTTCTTTCATTCCTGACCTATTTTTCTATTACTTTTAAGTATTATTATGAGATCTTTACGTCTTTAACCACAGACCTACTGGTGTGGGTTGCTCCAAAACCAAGAAACATAGAAAGCTTCATGTGTACTAATTAAAACTAAAGGTTTTGTACATGAGTGTAATATCTTAATACATGTTTTGCAAGTATGGTGCATTAGTCTATATAGCCACTTGCAAAGGCGTATTTTATTCTAATAAACCAAGGAAAAATACTTAAAATTTATATTTGTATTTCAGGAAATCTAAGTTTGGGCACATTGTGTTTATTTTGTTTTATTTGCAGCCAATGAAAGCCTGATGTATTAAACATTATGACCACCAATTCAGGTGACTAAGAAAAACAAGATTTGTAGAAAGAGGAATCTTGATATGGTGCTACATAGTTAGAGAACTTTAATTTGTGATAAATGGTGTAAGTAGCTCCAAAACCAGGGACATAAAAATAAGGAAATTGTTATAGTTACTTAGGGATACAGGCAGGAGCGCACCTCACGCATTTGTTTGTAATTCTATTAATAATGTGAGCCTGACGTCTTAGATTACTACTACCTGTGGGGGTTGTTTGAAATCAAAGAAATCTAGAAATCTGAAACTACACATACGTACCAAGGTGTAAAGCCGTTTTTACTTTCTCATACCAAAATAATTATTGTAATCGTGAAAAAAAAATTGATTCCGAGATTATGATAAACCTTTACGTTTTGTGTAAACCCGAACCCAAAATAACTGGTATTTACCAATTCTATCTGTCACTAAATCTGTTTGTCTGTCTCTGGCCACGGATCCTAAACGCTTGGATGTATTTTGTTCAAACTGGATTTTTAGATTTGATAGGGCTATTAATCAGGATTTTAGTTATTATTTTGACCCTAGCCTTCAAATTAAACTTCGGAGACTGGCGCTAAAAATAACATGAGAACTGGTGCCATTGCAATTTTGAAACACCCTATAATTCTCTAAGTAATAATCAAAAACATAGACTTTAATACATAATATTATTATTGAAGCAATATTATTAAATACATAATTGAATAATATTGTATTTTTGAAAATATTATTAAAAATATAACAATGTTAAACTGTTACGAAAACATAGCTTATTAAAAGAAACATTATTTTATATTTTACTGTATTACAAAATTACTGATTTCTTACTTCTTTATTATTACTGTATTATTTTATTTTAATACAAAATGTAATTCATTCATACTTTCTTGATCAACCATTTTTCTGCAGTTTTACTTACATATTTGCTGTAAAAATACTTTACCTCACTAAATTTCTTTCTTCAATTAGTATTGTATTTATAATAGTGACCGCACATGAATAACAACTACAGCAAACTAAAGCAACGCTATAGAACGTTCGGAGAAGTGATAGAACTTGTACTATCTATGCAATGTAAACATACGGTGGAAATGAGCCAGACGTATGACATCACGACTGGCACCGTTTCATATTCACAACATTCCTGCTTACATGTTTTTATAAAATGGCTTTTAAGAAGTTGTTTGACATGCAGATCTAAGATTTGTTTGATATGACAATTAGTATTGTATCATTGGTTCTTGGTCAAAAATTTATTCAATGGTGGTTTGTTTACTGATGGAAAATTTTTAAATTTGAAATATTTTGAATACACCTCTTATGAATTTGTTTGAAATGTATACCTGGTGATTGTGTGGTCCGACAAATAGAACTGTATGCTGGTTTTTGGGGTATAACTACATTTATGGGTAGTTGATTGGTGACTGATTTTTCAAAAACTTGAAATAATTTTAAAATGGCTCTAATGATTTATATCCGAATGGATATCTTCAGGGTGTTTGATATGACAAATAACACTATTTACGTGTTTAAAAAAGTTGATATTATGTTATTTTTCTGAGGAAAAATTACCTAACATTAGTTACCTGAAAACTACTTTTGAATTATAATACAATTTTTGAGAAAGTTTATACGATTGTATAACACCATTTACTTTAATTAGGGTATTTAAAGTGACTTCCTCAGCTTATTCTAAATATCAGCACTCTACTTAAAATCTAATATAATTCTAGATCAGACCCATCACCTAATCCCCTGGTCACTGATTAATTGCTGTGAAAGGGATAGTACCAACTCCACAAATGCTTAATTTTCCAGAAATTACTAGGAATATATTCTAGAAGCCTTTTTTAGTATTCAAACATGCTACCGACAAAGATAAAGTCTTTGAATGGTTGATATATATATATTCACTTATAATAGGCGATTATAAAAGAGTTTTTTCTCCCCCTGTTTTGGCTTCAAAAAAGTACTTTAACAAGTTAAAAGTGTCTCTTTATTCAGCTTACTCAGCTTTTATTGAAATACATTCTAAATCAGTGGTTTTCAACCGGTGGTACTTGAGACTTTGTCCAGTGGTACGCGTGAATGTGAGGAGAAGAAAGGGACAAGATTTTATAACATTAATAAAATTTTAAAAATATACTAGAAACTGTTTTTATTAGTATTAATACATGTTTCACAAAGTATGTATAAAAATTATCATCTTAATATTTTATTCCATAGAGCTACCTTAAATTGCTTTAAAAAATACAAAGAGCGTCGCATTTATTTGGTATTTCAGTCTTACTCTAGCTTGAGGGCGAATATTCATATACTTTGCCGCCAAATAGTTCTTACGCCTACCAACTTACGACAACTGTGCGAACTATGAGGCTCTCGACAATTCTCGGAAATTATAAAACATTTTAGTGGCTATTTTATACTTCTCTTGCAGGCTCCTCTCTGAAGTCAGTTTTCTGTTATTCCTTAGTGTAATGAAATGAAATTGTGTTGTGCAATTGATAATGGTTAACACGTACTACTGGTGAGGTTTTACATGGAACTCGGCCAAGCGGGTATGAGTGAAAAGATGAAAGGAGGTGATATTTTTGGCATTGTTAGGATTGTTATTCTCTCTCTTAAATATGAGACATTTGCCGATATTACCACCGATACAAACCTGTCCTACTTACCCTATACATATATATACATCCCTTCAAAAGCTTTCATGCCACTGATATTATCACCATCATCACCAAAAGTGTTTTTGGTATTTTTATTGGAAATGTCGTCTGGAGAATCATCCTCCAGTTTGGTGATAGTACTATCGGATGATTCATCAATTATTTGCTCTGATTTCATTTATTCTTTAATTTTCGGTGTGTGTGTTTGTGTGTCTCTGTACGGCACTAACCATTTCTCTTTCGCTATAGAGTTAAATTTTCCCTCTGATAGGCTTTTAACTGTGTCTACATTGAATTTAACGTACTTTTTAGAAATATAGTTCCTTACCATTGGCCATTTAAATTCTATGGGGTTGAGATCAGGTTGGTATGGTGGTGGAAGTAGAACAGAATGTATATACCTTGCTATTTGTGTATCTATCCTTTATGTCTTAATAAAGGATTTTTGCAGTCCAATAAGAGAATATAATTCAAGTTTGAGCATGGTATTACTGAAGGAAATATTGAATTTTTTTTAATCAATCCATGTAGACTATTTTACGTGAAGATGTCGGTGGTGGGTCTAATTGAATGTTTGGTAGGTTGCGTTAACAATAACTAGTACACTGTCGGGTGGTAAGATGGGGATCATTTTGATTGCTGCCCATTTTAAATAGTTTTTGTTGAAATTAATGTATTGATAGTTACCGGTCTTTGTTCATGATTTAAATATCAGCAAGGCACTAGGACCAACATCTTACTCATCATTTGCCAAAACAACACTCGCCCTCTGACCCTTAAATATAGGTTTTTGTAGCGATCAGTTGAATCATTAGTCCAGACTCATTTCTTTGTAGTTGTACTATGGACATAGGTCTCGTCCATATAATTAATTGGTAGGCTTTGCTGTCTGTAGCTCTGAATTTACTTTGAGGTTTTCTATGTCATTATTTTATTTTAGCATCTTTCTCTTATTAGATGTTTGTTCCAATTTGAGCCCCAACTGCCAAATGACATTTCTTAGACACCAAATTCCCCCTTCAAAGTTAATTTTGGATTTAAAAATTCTGAGAATTAATTATAACGTTTGGGCCAACTCAATATATATTTATTAAGTGAACAAATCTATTAATACCTACTGGCAGTGTTTAAAGCCAAATAGCTTATTTCCTTTTTCTTAAGTCTACAAACTATAATAAAGCATGTTTTAATATTATATAGGGTGGTTTTATTAATAAGTTATTTCTGGCCTTCCCGAGGTGAATTTATTTCAGTCATTCTTAGAGGGATATCTACACGTCCCGTCTATTTATAAATCCTGGGAGACTATTTTCAGGATTTACTTTGAAGTGAAAGCTATATTTATCCGGTGAGCAGGACTGGTTCACATTTCTTGCAATAATCTGATCTGGCTTACGATTGTGTTGATTCAACGCCATGGAGATAAGGATAGGTAGGCAATAATTTGTTTGGAGATGGACAGAAACAAATAAGTGAAAACGTCAAAATATGTTTTGGAAATTACGACTCCATTCAGGATTTATGTGTTCTCCGAAGACAGGAACAGATTGCTGAGGACTTCAGAATCTATTAGGGAAGTGTGACTCTTGCCCAAATGAATGGGAATGAACAGGATAGCAGAGGTGTAGGTTGGATTGCAACATTCTTGCTAGGGAATTGACCAGGTGTACTCAGTCTATGATAAACTTCAAACGGGAGAGAAGCTCTGATACTTTTCCCAGAGACTGTGGTTCAACCATTGAAATAACGAAAACAACAAAATCAAATGGGAGAGCTGCGAATTCAAAACAAAAAACACCAACGTCCTCCCAGGGATTCAAACAAATGGGGGACACTACCCATAAAACGCACACCAGCATCCTCCCAGGGATGAAAACCAATATGGTGCAATCTCCAATTCAAATGGGGCAAATTAAAATGAAGCTTACAGATAAAATATCAATTGGGGCAAAAATGCAATGACCGGGTGGATTTTAACAGGTTCACGATTACGTCTCCAGTAAAAACACGGTTGTGTCACAACGCAAGGGGGGGTATCTGGGGTTTTATCGCTGTGGTGCTGTTTTAATATACCAACTGTACTGCAAATGTAGGATGTTGATTTGAAATTTATTTATAACTCATAGTTTGTAATGTTTAGTAATAGAGGCTTAGTGAATGGCCTTATTAAGAATGTCTTTTTGGTGATAATAGGGGTCGGCAGAAGCCTATATACAAATAATATCCAAGAAAGTTTGAAATAACATTTCTCACATCAAGTTCACCAATCAGGGTGATATTTGCGCGTTCTGACAGGTTTTTACAAAGTGATTATTTCTCAATTAGTTCTGAACTGGTTGTGGCTATGATGAGGAATAGGCGTAAACACTTTGGTGTAATACAATAACAAAGAAACACAAAACCTAGAAAAACATAATCTAGACTTCTACCGAATTCAAGAGAAAACCAAATAAATATCTTAGAACTAAATGTTGAGTGTGCCGGAGGAAGTACATTTGAGATCAGAAACTTGTAACTTTATTGTTATCATCAATGTATCAGTGTTGGAAATACTTGATTATAGTAAATATTAAAGATAATTCTTCAAATTAAAAACCCCATTCACTGAACTCCAATACTCAATTGTATAAAAAAAAGTAGCATCTTATTTAATGAATTTTGTTATGAACAAATACAAATTAACTATTTTAGTTATTAATATTTCAGGTAGTTTTTAAATAATAGTTCTTATTACAACTTGATTGTATAACATGTGCAGGGTGAATAGTAATTCGTGGACATGGACGTGAATAAGTGGGTCAAATAAACTGTTTGCAAAAATTCGGTTCCTCCCACAGCTTTTGAGAAAAATACATTACAATTAGAGAGTTGTGAGAGTTGTGGAAACGCTTTGCCTAAAACTTACATCAAACGTATATGTAAGTTCACAGTAGGTGTTTGAAGGTTGATCCAATCATTGCTGTGCATTGATTCAAACGGCGTAAGGATGGTATGATATGCACGCAGGGAAGCACATCCACGCCAGCTGTTGAAACAGCCAATGAATTCGTGCCACAATGTCGTTGGGAGACTGCAGTAATTCGTCATGTGGTTACACCAGAGCTTTGAAGTGATCCCAAAGGAAAAATCTTGTAGAGTTAGGTTTGTTGGTTTTGGTTGCTATTCCACTGTCCCCCCACGCCCAATACACTGGTTGGAGTGGGTTCATTAACCACTCACCACACGTGGGTTCATTAACCCTCACCGCACTTGTGCCCCAAAATGATGTGCCTGCTAATAGAGATGTGTCATCCACATACAGTGCCAACTTGGTACAACAATATTCTGAGAGGCGTGAATTATACATCGCCTTGATCAGAATTACATAGAGGGGAAGTGGGGTTAGCAGTAGAAATATGTGGAAAGAACAAGCATCATTCAGCGCAGTTGGCCGAAGAACACGGTTCAGAATGCAGGGCAGCAACAAGCGTCAGTTCTTTGTTGGCGACTTGGTCAAACGTGTGTGTGTGAATGGTGATGGACAATTTCTTTTCGTTCCGACAGTTGCTCTATTGGTGTACCGTTTAACACAGTACACATCGTGTTGGTAAAATATAGTTTATTTATTTAAATAAGCTTGAATGTATGTAAAGGATAGAACTCTGGTCTTTTACAACACTGTTCAATGTAAACTCCATTTATCCTGAAAGGTGGCAGAATGTTTAAATTTTAGCTGGGTGTACTGGGGGTGGTCTTCATAATGTGATTGCTCCCCCTGGTTCTCTCTCACATAAAAAATATCAGCTAAAAATTGAAGTCTTATTTGAACATCTTACCTTATTTTCAAGATTTACTCTGCGTTTTCTTTTTTAAACTTTTTCTTTCACTCCTTTAATTTATTTTTTCTACTTTATAACTTTAGAGGTTTTGAACTTCTTCCATAAGGTATGTTTCACAAATTTTTCAAAGGTGATTTTATTATAGCGTTGATTGATTTGGATGACTGTAGTGATTATCAGACAAATTCATTTAATGAAGTAATAGAATTTGAAATTGAGATTGTTGTTTTATCACCAAACCATGATGTATTTCAGATTTTATAAAAGTAATTTATGTTCATCTGTTGAATAAAAGGGACAAACTATTCATATGTATACATACTATGTGTATGTATGTATGTATGTATGTATGTATGTATGTATGTATGTATGTATGTATGTATGTATGTATGTATGTATGTAATCTATATGCACTATATGATTATTTAATTTAGTTTCTAATGGTCTACCCTACAACATTGGCAACGAAGCCCAGTTGGGTTAGCGGATAAAACCAGTAAATATTTATCGTGCTAGTTTCCTCACCATAATAATACTTTGTATTGTAAGCTTATATAAAACGAAGACATTTTTGAAATTTAATCTAATAAATAATCATACCTTCAAATAAAATATTATTTCTAAGGATATATATATTAACTTTACTATTTCAAACTAACAGAAAATAACAATAGCTTACTGCCATCAACAATTATAAATTGAAGATTATCTTATTTATGAGAAGTAAGAATACTATAAAAATCTATTTAAAAGGGTTTTGAGGGTTTTGTTAAATATATATATAACTTTGAATTGCTATAAACACTTTACTAAAACTTGACTACAAATACTGTGAATATTTACATCCTTTTATATCCTATAGATCAATTCACCCTTTAACTCAATTTCTAATAGTTATATTTTAATGTATATTATATTATGTTATAGAGCCCATATAAAAATCAACAGTTTCATTTCCGATCGTGTAATATATTCCACGAAGATTACGACTGGCAATCATTTTTAAGTGACTCCCATAATCAGAGAGTCATGAAGAAAACGACATCCAATAATTTTTGAGTGAATCCCAAAATCAGAGAGTTGCATTTCAATTATTAGAAACTATAAAGTAAGTCAAACATTTACTTCACTAAACGTGTGAAACTGTTCCTCACTTAAATATATATTTTACGTATAAAACAATGTGTCGGTCTGTATGTCTGTTGCGTAAGATTTATGGAACCGTTTAACTGAGTGCAATGACATTTTTTTTATCATGTAGATTTTTACCTGTTAGCGTTTAAGCAAGTGATATAGCGAGTTAAATCAAATGAAAATCATGTTTTTCAAAGATTTGTTCCTTAAATGCGTGATCAATGATATATTCTCTGATTGAACGTAGAATTTAATTACATTTTCTATAAAGCTCGATCATCAAATCAAAAGGGTAGTTACATAACACATTTCCAAAGTAGTGTAAGAAATCATATTTTAATTTAGTTGTATGTTTACAATTTACATAGCCTTGTAAAGGAAAGTTTACGTACCTTTACATTTAAACGCTTATAACTAGAAAACTACTGATTAGCATTCAATGCTGCATTTAAAAAAAATATGTTTAACTACTCTGAAAAGGTTATAAACTATTTAAAGATTAACTATATCTCCAAGGAGCCGAGCATATACGTTAAAGGCACTACAAGTGTTTTATGTATAGTACACTGTGGAGTGGAAAAAGCGAGGATTGCCCCAAGTCATGTCTTCAGGAAAAAATCAGACCCAAAGATATATATATATATATTCGGTGATGAATTTGGAGATTTTGGATTCAAACATTGACCCATAACTGCATGTAAGTTTAAATAAACATTTGGTTCAAGGTTAAAGCGGTCTTTTGTATCGATCATTTCCCTACATGCAGCAAAAATTATCTAAAGAGCTTTCAAAGAGCTATGTCGACAAGCATGACGGGTATTCCACAATATCGTAGATGGCATCCCAACAATGGCGAGCCACAACCCACTATGGAACATTGGAAATAGACAATCGTTGGTTTATTCCACAAAAGCTCGTCCTGTTAAGTGTATTCGATTCAAAAATTAATGTAGAGATGTGTGGTCTAATCAAATCAATTTAATATGTGTGTAAGTAAATCAAAAGGGCAGTTTTAAAGTGACGTTTAGTAGCAGCTTTTTCAATTAGGGGGAACAATTTCAATTGAGATTATTCAGGGTGTTATGCATTTATCTGTCCATCTCGAAAATGGACTGTGTTTTTATTTAACAACAATTATTGTCAATGACGTCACTAACAACCCATGCAACACGCCATTATAAATAGTCTTCAAATTGTTCGCTGAAGATCCCATTGTGAATAGGTTTAGTTAAAATGAGGTTGTTTCGTATAATACTTAGAAAATTCAGAACTTACAGTGCCAAAAACATGATATTTCTTTAAAAGAATCCTCCGGAGTAATTAAGAGTGATTCAATCATTCAATTATGTACCGTACACCCGAATAACACAGTGATTTATTATGTGAGAATCGGCCTCCATGTCTTAAACGATCCAAATTAATTTAAAAAACTACGTAGAGTCTACTACGTAATCCATGCATCATGCAAATTAGTTTGCAAATAACAAGGACTCTAAGAGGATTACTCACAATGTAGTAGTACTTTGTCAAAAGCAGCATTGTATCTCTCTTTTTCCATACTTAGATATTTTCTCTCAATCAGTTGAATATTTTTCATGTAACAAATATTCTCGTAGCTAGGCTTGACCTTAAAGAAAGCACGCAGATGATATTGAAGATTGATTATTCAGAACATAGTAGTCGATATAAAATGTGGACTATAATGAAGATAGTTTAATGTAGGTTTGAGTGAACTCAACTAATATTTAAGGTCTCTCTCAGATATTATTGTGAAGGTCTTGGGTCTTCTACTACCCGAGCGTTTTTACGGATATCTATTCTATAGAAACTTCTATAGAGACAAATGATTGGTCATTTCTATTACAAGCTTTGAACATAAACAAACTCTATTAAACAAAAAACATCTTACCAATTATATATAAAGTAATAATAGATTGTTCAAGAACTAGTAAGAAAGGTGTTATTTAAGTTTCGCCTGAAGGTAAAGAAAAGAAAATTATTATTAATTTAGTCCCGGCTAAGTTTGGGTTCTAGGGTTTTGCGTTCACTTAGTCAGGTATAGCGGCTACTTTGTTGGAAGGGAAAAGAACTGTGAATGCAAAATTTAAATTATCAATGAATTTTTCTAATGACCGAATTGCCGTATGCACATAACAAAGCAAAGTTTCACATAATAACTACCCCAAAAATTATTTCTTATGATATGGAATGAGAGTAAAATGTAGTAAAAAACATAAATTGAAGATTTAGATAGATTTCTAAGAGATCCCAGGAACAACAATGGGCTCATACGAAACGTCACTGTATTGTTCACGGAAGACTTCCCATAGACTTACTGGGGATTCTGAAAGTCACTAGAGATGATGAAGCAAATAATTACCTGAAAAGCTACTACATATTCCAAGATATTGTGAAACATTCCCTGTCAACCAACATGCGCATCCTTCTGTTCGAAAACCAGAACTAGACTTATTTTTCAATATATTAATGAAACTCATCAATGGAGTTTTCGCATAGTATGAAAGCAAGGTGCCCCTAAATAACTACCAGATATGCGTTGTGGTCAAGGATAGCTATGAATTATTCCATCTTACATTTTATCCCTCCCGATATACGTCTTCTGCAAAACCAGCTTTTATCATAGTTTCAGGAGCACGCTATTCTAACTTAAAAATTGACTTGGCTGTTAAAAGTAATGACTTTGTTTTAGCCCAACTTGAAGCACCATCCCACCATTAGATATTCATAGGCATTACCCTATCTAATATTGTAATTCCTTTAGTCCATTAGGTTTACCTATAAATGCTCTTCTGTTAAAATTTGAGCACCCATCATTTTTCTGAGTAATTTAAACCCACCTAAAGTGTGTAATGGTACCTGTTTTAAGGGAAACAGTCGGCAAAACTTTATCATAAAGGTAACTGTCATGACATGTTGCACAGCGGGAAAATGGATCTTGAAACCAAGAATACCCATTATTCAACCAGACCTGCCCTTCCAATTCAAATGCATATATTTCATATCAAGGTTTGCTATTAGATGATCATAAACACATAGCAAGGAAAAACCCTGAAGGTTGTAGGTGTATATCTCCACGCCAAATGTTTCTCCCACGGACAACTATTTGTGAGTGTTCGCATCAAAACATTTTGTAAATGCTCGCGCCTGTTTATAAAACCACTAAAGTCCTTTACAAATAGGCCTTGGCATAAATTACTAAATAAAATAACAAATACAATCCTCATGAAAAAAGTCTTCTTTCAGTAAAAGTGACGGCTTGGTGTGCAGTATCGTCTAGTTGAATAATCAGCCCCCTTTTTTTAATAAACATGGTAACATGGTGATGGTGAACTCCGATCGTTCCGCTGACATGTTGGTGGATTTTCCCTGCCTGCACTCGATGACTGTTACCCAGATGAAAACACACTTTTCAGGATATAAGGCGCAACTTCCACTACTGCCGGAGTTTCAATGATTTTGCTGAGGCTTGCATTTCATGGTCGTCTCATCAGCAAGTCCAGCGATTTCCCGTGGCCTACCCATTCACCAGACTTGATGGTTCCTGAATATTTTCTCTGAAGATTTCTTAAATCCCAGGTTTTAAAGAAGAACCTGCCAAAGACCAGGGATGATTTTTTAAAAAAAATCGGCAACAGGTCAATAACATTCCTTTAGAAATGTTATGCAACATAATGGACAGCTTCGCTCTCAGACTCCGACAATGTGTGCAAAACCAAGAACTCCATCTTACTGACACCATCTTCAGAAAATGAACATTTCCTAGGTACACTGGTAATTTCCACTCATGTAATCTACATAACATTTATGTAAAAAAAAAACAAATAAAAATTAATTGTTTACATTTTTCAAGATTTTTTTAAAATTTTGCCGTTTGACTGCCTTACCTTGCATAACAGTATAACTTTACTTTGTTAAATCAAGAGAGAAAAAGTCCGGTTGGTGGAACCACGTAGCTCATAGCATTTCAGGTGTAGGACGCATGAAATTCTCTTGAATTTGCTGATAAAGCGCAAAAGTCGTATAAAGCGAGGTGACTCTCTCAGTAGGGCTGCCTCTAAGAAGAATATAATAAATACTGATGACAGCCAACTGTGACGTCTGCCCACATAACAGTTCGTCAAAGAGATAAACCATGCTAGAACAGGTGACCAAGCTCTCAGGGAAGATTTGAGAGGAGTTTCTTCTTATGTGTTTCAGACCGCTACAATAATGTTTTCTAATTCTTCCTCATACTTATATGACAGGTATTGAAATATACTTTCAGCTGTGGAAGGAGTTTAAGATCCTCGAATGAAACAACAATGTAAAGGAAATCCAAGATAATCTCCTTATCGGCTAATCCTTTTAAGTGATAGACGATAGTAGCATGATCGACCGATGGGACCCGCAGTTCCAATGACGAGTCAAAACACTCACTACATCCTGTTTGATATAATAACGGTTTTAATTTCCCTACATCGCTATAGCACTGTGATTTTACTCCCTCCAATTTTGCCCCCCTTTCCATAACCGTAGTTTATTTCCCGCTCCCCTAAATTGTTCGTTCCTGATTTTTAAGTGTGTTCATTAGATTTTAATGTGTGCCCATTAGTTTTTATGTGCGCCCCAGAGCTTTGGGTAGGAGTCTATTTATTTATTGTAGGGAAGTGTACAGTCTCTGGCGTTGGGCACTCCTCCTTCGATGTGTCGGCTCGTAAGAGCGGAGGAGTATCGTTTCTCGTCGACTGTAAAACATAAAGTGATATTACGCTGTGGTTTTCTACCCCTCCAAGTTTGATCCCCTTTACACATCCAGGGCCCCAGATCATTACTCGGTGGTGATTATACTAAACATGTTCTAACAGGAAAATACGGGCTAGTACAGGCTCAGTACAGTGCTGTGATTCCCGTCCCCCCCCCTCCCCAAGTTTGAACCACTTTTCACATCCATGAGAAATTTGCCACTATTCCCCGGGTGTCCCATTACTCGGTCTGGGTATTAAGGATCAATTGATGTCAGTGACACTAATGATCACGCAACATGTACATCCTGATGACGCGGATCTTTGTGTCACACAATTATATTTGATCAGACACACTATAATTGTCTCCCACCACTCTGTATCATTAACGATGTGATTCTACTATACAGGAAAGGACGGCTAAAGTAGGATTTTGACAGGAAAACACAATTACATCAAGAGTCATGTGATCTGTATCAGACACTTGGCCACAAATTACGTGTGAATTTTCTAAACTGTTCCTCCTAACAAATAAATTAAATAAATTCTTACGTCAAGTTATGTGATCAATGTTGACTTCAAAAAATACAAATTTTCTAAACTATTCCTCTTACAAACCAAATTAAATATATTCGTATGTCAAGTGAATGATCTGATAGATACTGACAACAAAGTTTGTATTTTCTAAACTGCTCTTCCTACAACAATCATACTATATAGTTCTGTTCCAAGTTAATTTCTTCTTAACTGTTCTTCCTAAATTAAAATTATTCATACGTCAATTTAGTGATTTTATGGATATTGACCGTTGGTAAAAGACTCATACGTCAAGTCACGTGATCTGCAGATGATCTATGTTGCCTGCAAAAATTACAATGTCTAAGCTGTTTTTTCTACCAAACAAATTAAATAGAGTCATACGTTAAGTCAGTGATTTGATAGATTACTTAACCCTGTAAAGTACTCATAATTCAAGTTATGGGATCAATGTTGCATTAAATTATACAGTCTCTAAGCTGTTCTTCCTACCAAACAAATTAAATATATTCATAAGTCAAGTCAGTGATATGATAGATACTGACCGCCGTAGGTACGGTAAGGGGGTAGGAATAAGGAAAGTATCTATGAGGGGTACGTGTACCCACATTTGTGTGGAGGGAGGGATGTAAATAGTTTAATGAAAATACCCTCATTTTAATAGGGAAGAGTTCAAACTCTAACTTCCTCAATCAACCATACGAGACGAGCTTCGCTTAATTACCTGTATAACGCACTAGAACTAAATAAGATTGGTGATTGTCATTAAAAACATAATGTTTTTCCTGTTTTATGCTATGCATGTTTTAAATAATATTTATTAATCACTTGCTGTTTGTTCAATAAAATAACAAGTATGTTGTTATAATTATTATTTAAAAATCACTACAAAATGTTGTTTGGAAATCTTTGTAGAATCAAAGCCAGGAAGGAGATGACAGTATACAAGTGACAACATTCACACGTAATTTGTGGCCAAGTGTCTGATACAGATCACATGACTCTGGATGTAATTGTGTTTTCCTGTCAAAATCCTCTATACCCGTCCTTTACCGTAGAGTAGAATCACATCGTTAATGATACAGAGTGGTGGGAGACAATTAATGTGTGTCTGATCAAATATAATTGTGTGACACAAAGATCCGCGTCATCAGGATGTACATGTTGTGTGATCATTAGTGTTATTGATGTCCTTTGTGCCTTACCACCTAGGCCGAGTAATGACATGGGGCACCCGGGGAATAGTGGCAAATCTCTCATGGATGTGAAAAAAAAAAGTGGTTCAAACTTGGGTTGGGGAGACGGGGGGAATTACAGCACTGTACTGAGCCTGTACTAGCCCGTATTTTCCTGTTTTAACATGTTCAGTATAATCACCAGCGAGTAACGATCTGGGGTCCTGGATGTGTAAAGGGGATCAAACTCTTAGGGGTAGAATATCACAGCGTAACAACACTTTATGTTTGTCAGTCGACGATAAAGCATGCTTCCTCGCCCTCACGGGCTGACACATCGCAGTAGGAGGGCCTGACGCCAGAGACTGCACACTCCCCACCAATAACTAAAATAAACTCCCACCCTAAGCCCTGGGGCACACATTAAAATCTAATGAGCACACTTAAAAATCAGGAGCAAACACTTTATGGGTGTGGAGAATAAATTACGGAGGTGGAAAAGAGGCCAAAATTGGAGAGGGGAAAATCAGAGCGCTAATATTTACGATGTAGGGCAATTATAACGGTAATTCTATCAAACAGAGTGTAGTGAGTGTTTTGACTCTTCATAAGAACTGGGGTTCCCATCGGTCGATCAAGCTACTGACAATTGAAAAAACACAGATTAAAAGAAAATATCATAGAATTTCCAAATAAAATATTGACACACGGCTCTTTAACTCATGAAACTTTTGGAAATGGGTTAATCTCAACTGATATATCATGCCATTCTGTGTCCGCAAAATAATGAAAATATTCAAAATAAATTAAAAAAAAGTATAATATTATATGAAGAGGTTCATCGTTACATTGGAATGAACTCAGTCGGCTGTAAGGATGAGCGGGAAAAGGGAACCATCTAGTGAATTTCTAAACTGTTTGACTTCTTCAGGAATAATGCCAAAGATGATAAACTTTAAAGTAGGCAGTATAATAATGTTCATTCGGTATTTAAATACTAATCAAGGGTTATGTAGTGGAACATGCCTAGCATTGGGAATATAAAAAAAAATCTAGTTCAGAAATTTACTTTAACAAGATTAACTCCAGGGAATGTATGTTTATTACCGAGAATCAATTTGGCAATTGTAGACCCTAATATCCCCTTTATTTTAAGAACCATGCATTTATTAGTTAAATAGGTATTCTCAATTACTGTCAATTAGTTACATAGTAAATCCTTGGACATTGTTTGTATGTATGTGCCCACACCCGTTGCCAGCATGGCTAACTTCACTGCATGCACTTTTCGTACAAATGTATTAATACATTTAATAAATATATAATTCATTTATTTAATTCTCACTTTATCCACTATTACGTAATAACCGACTGCATTATATTTTTTTACAAACAAAGCCTTACCTTCCATGCACTTATAGATTGAAGGCTAGGTTTTGTTAGGCTTGTTCTTATTATTATCATCATCATCTTGTCACATACAGGCCTAAAAACTAGTATTAAATAAAATAAGCATTTTTCGTAAAATTAGTCTTTATGATAATTTTTTTCTCTCTACTAAATATTGCTATTAAATTAAATTAAATTAGAAAACCAAAGAGTGTTCCAATTTATGTATGTTTTAATACACTTTTAATAATATAATACTATGCTTCTTGGTTCATACAATAGATTAAGGTTGGTTAAGAGATTTACTATTATAAAAAAAATACGTGGTGTTACACGCTAATCAGTATAACAATACCAAATAACAGATTATAGCATAATACATACATAAACAACAGTTACATTCCTTATACTCAATCACAACTAGATAAAAGTTATTTAAGCTATCTACCAGAAAAATGTTAGTTATTTAAACATATATATATATATATATATATATTGAAAAATTATGTGAAAAATCTACAACACAGTATTTATTCATTTGTTATATTTTATTTGTTCTCTCTCTCGAGCGTGCCCTTACGATAACGTTTTATTTATATTTTTTCCCTAACGCTTTATTTTTGGCTTAAGTTTTAAGTTTCTTAGTCTTATAATGCCTTATGAATTTCTTCAGAAAGGTAGCGTATCCTGGAATAATGGCCAGATTTGTATCCCACGCTGACAGATCATAGTATTAATTCGCTTGAGAGGAATTGCATTTATACTAAAATATTGCTTGAGAAACCATTTGCCCTTTGAAATGTCGTCTAGTGTAGCCCCACTAGTCTCAAAGATCCCTCCAATTTTATATGACAGGTGATAATATATTGAAAGCACGCAACACCTGAATTAACAGGGTTTATCGTAAATGGCTTCCTCATGACAAGTGAAGAATATATAAAGAGGGATGTAGCTCTAAACACGTAAGTCTCCCTCCCCCCCTCTTCCCGTATTATCCATGTTTAGTCGTTGTTATCTAACCCGTTTCTCATCACCCACACAACTAAAATGGCTCGGACCCATCCTGTACCAGGTTAGACTGTGACACCATAGACCGCCAGTACCCACCCACTCTCTATTTTGTGAGCGTGTCCCCGGTAAACACCTTCCCCACCACCCGCAGCTTTCAGCTATCGGACGTCGCACCAGGCACATCGCAGTCTTGTCACCCGCAAACTAAAGATGCCAGGGGGAGGGGAGCAGTAAACGACTCGCAGTGACAACTTACCGCCTTGGAACGAACAATGGAAAGCGACGTATACTGTCGTTTCTCCGTGCAATATTTAGGGTGGGGGCTCTTAACCTGGGGTCCATCACCCTAAAGAGGTCAATGAAATTCTGAGGAAAAAACCACTCTAATTTTCCTAAATTTTAAATGTACTATTTTGGTATATAATATGTTAAAAAATAAACACACATATTATATTCTAAATAATATGTTGTTTTAATATTTTGCTTACTTAAGTCTATTTCACTGTAATTGTACTCCTTTGAAATATTTAATTCATAAATTTAATAATTTTTTTCTGAGAATGGGTCAATAGGCTTCACCAGACCTCCAAAATGGTCCATTGCACAAAAAAAAGCTAAGAATCCCTCCTTTAGAATGAGCTAGATTAATCAATGTATGACAAAAATACTTAATAATTTAGGAGATTTGAGTCATATCAAAGCTACATAGCCTTAAAAACTACGCTGATCTAAACGGTGCTATATACTTTTAAATTCTACTCCAAAATTAAACTTTTTATTTGAAACATAAACGCTATTTTAATTTGGTCACCATGTTTCACTAAATGTGTACGTATTAATTAAGGTAATGTTCTAGGGCAGAGGATACTAGCATTAGTTGTACGTAGAGACAATTTAAGTGACTCACTTAAGGACCCTTTAGATAAAATAAAATAACAATAGAAAATCATATTGACAAACCGATTAGGCCTGATTACGGCTCACCTAAAACTAAAATCTCTTTTGATTTTTTCGAGTGTTTTGTTGTTTTACCAATACTGATAGGCTTTTTATTAATAAAATATGATCTAACAGTTAGGAAATATGTTATTTTATTTTTTTAAATATGTATGTTGTTTCTAAAACACATTTTGAATTATTTCTTAATTGTGTATTCTTGAAATTTGCAATTATTTATTCTCAATTGGAGAATTTTTAATCAAGCTTTGTTTTGTTTTTATATATTTTTTTAAAATGTCTAATATTGTATCTGAAGTAGACATAGATCCCCCTAACAATCCATCATTTTATATTCAGGAATTAAATAAATATTACACTAAGATATATAAATAGGCCTAATAAAATTTGTTTTCTTTTCTTAGGTTTGTGGTGTCAGAGTGAGTTTAGCTTAGTGGCTTAAGGATGGAGTAAACTTGGCGAATATTCTCAGCGTATATAGTGGCACACAAAAAAAGTATGGCTATTCACCCCTGGGAGGTTACGTTTGAATTTAAAGGAAGTTATCCTATATTTATTGGAGGGAAAGTATAAAACTATTTAGGTGAAAACTCTCTCAGTACACCTGTCTGGGATTAGAGCCTTGATGTCCTCGTCATCGGCAGTCCAGTCTATTGGGAGATACCACGAAACCACTTGGGTTATTTTAAGAGTGATTTTATACATTTCCTTAGGGCTTATTAAAAACCTGACTGCCTCAGAAATGAAAATCGTTTATTGTTCGTGATTGTTAATTTGCCAAACCCCCTACCCCAGCACCCCTCAAGAACCTACCCCCCCCTTTAACCTATTCAAGAAGATATACGTTACGACCTAGGGTGTATCTAAAAATCTGGAAATCAGGTCAGGGACTGACACGTACATTTTAGAAGTTATGAGAGCTTATTGTTTTGTACACATATTTATAGTTCACAAGTGACGTTCCGAATATCTTTCATCTAGGATATATTTTTATATTGCTTAACAAAATTCTGAAACCTAAGATAGTATAGGTTATTATTATGACGTCCTGGTGAGGTTGAGTATGGTGACTATTGAAGCAGTAATAGCCCCTCACAAATTAACTTGTATAATTATTGTATCCAAGAGCGGGTGTGATATACAGACCGGTCATCAGTTGTATTCCATTGTAAGCCAGCTAGAGAGATATGTCAGTACTTGTCCTTTCTTGTCCCTTCTTGTAAGTACGCAAGAGATATCGGTCAGCTATCCCTTTCTTGTAAGCCAGATGGAGAGATCTGTCAATATGCGCTCTTCCTAATAAGATTTCTAGCAAGATCCATTTGGTCAATAAATTCCCTTTCTTGTAAGCCAACTAGAAAGATCGATCAACACATTTCATTCCTTGTAAACTAGCTATCAAGATCAGTCAACGCCTGTCCTTCCTTGTATGCCAGCTACAGAGATCTGTCAACATATGTCCTTCCTTGTAAGCAAGCTATATAGATATGTCAGCACTTGTCTTTCTTGTAAGCTAGCTAGAAAGATCGCTCAACATTTGATCTTCCTTATAAGCTAGATAGAGACATACGTCAACACATGCCCTTCCTTGTCAGAAAGCTAGAAATATCGGTCAACACTTGTGCTTTCTTGTAAAGTAGCTAGAAAGATCAGTAAACACCTGTCGTTATAAGCTAGATAGAGAGATTTGTAAACACATGCTCTTACTTGTACAATAATTATAGAGATCTGTCAGCAATTATTCTTCCTTGTAAGCTAGCTATAGAGATCTGTCAGCACTTGTTTTTCCTTGTAAGATAGCTATAGTGATCTGTCAGCATTTGTTCTTCATTGTAAGATACCTATAGATATCTGTCAGCACTTATTTTTCCTTGTAATATAGCTATAGTAATCTGTCAGCATTTGTTCTTCATTGTAAGATACCTATAGAGATCTGTCAGCACTAGTCCTTGCTTGTAAGCTAGCTATAGAGATCTGTCAGCACTTGTCCTTGCTTGTAAGCTAGCTATAGAGATCTGTCAGTACTTGTTTTTCCTTGTAAGATAGCTATAGAGATCTGTCAGTACTTGTCCTTGCTTGTAAGATACCTATAGAGATCTGTCAGCACTTGTTTTTCCTTGTAAGATACCTATAGAGATCTGTCAGCAAGAGATCTGTCAGCACTTGTCCTTGCTTGTAAGATACCTATAGAGATCTGTCAGCACTTGTCCTTGCTTGTAAGCTAGCTATTGACAGGGCCACCCTTTGGGCATTGTGAACGAGGTGCTCGCCCCAGGCGCCAAGTCCCGGGAGCACCTGAAGCAAGTGAGAAAATATGATTTTTCCTTCCGATAGGGGGGTTTTTATGGACACATTTTATATGTACTTTACATGTATGTATTAAAGAATACTTTTGGGGGATTTAGGAATGCCAGTGATAATAAGAGGGAAGGACTCTCGGATCTTATGTTAAGAATATTGGCTGAAAATGATTTAAAACTAGAGGACTGTGGAGAACTGGTACGATACCGGTGTCAAAATTAGAGGTAAAAAAATTACGTTCAAGCTAATATTCTTCAAATTATATCAAGATATTCTTTGTATCTTGTAGGTGTCTTTAATTGAATTTAGTGTTTTTAGATGCTGCCACATCATAAAGAATATCCATCACACTTTTTGGTGTTATTCAGAGTATCTATGTGTTGTTTTCATTGGTGTTCAAGCTATGATTCTTTAAATCAGTTCAAGATCTTATTTTGTACCTTGTGTCTGTCATTAATTGAATTTAGTGTTTTTAATTACAACCTCATCATAAAGAATATCCATCACACTTTTTGGTGTTATTCAGAGTATCTATGTGTTGTTTTCATTGGTGTTCAAGCTATGATTCTTTAAATCAGTTCAAGATCTTATTTTGTACCTTGTGTCTGTCATTAATTGAATTTAGTGTTTTTAATTACAGCCTCATCATAAAGAATATCCATCACACTTTTTGGTGTTATTCAGAGTATCTATGTGTTGTTTTCATTGGTGTTCAAGCTATGATTCTTTAAATCTGTTCAAGATCTTATTTTGTACCTTGTGTCTGTCATTAATTGAATTTAGTGTTTTTAATTGCATCCTCATCATAAAGAATATACATCACACTTTTTGGTGTTATTCAGAGTATCTATGTGTTGCTTTCATTGGTGTTCAAGCTATGATTCTTTAAATCAGTTCAAGATCTTATTTTGTACCTTGTGTTTGTCATTAATTGAATTTAGTGTTTTTAGATGCAGCCTCATCATAAAGAATATCCATCACACTTTTTGGTGTTATTTAGAGTATCTATGTGTGTTATTCAATGGTGTTCAAGCTATGATTCTTTAAATCAGTTCAAGATCTTATTTTGTACCGTGTGACTGTCATTAATTGAATTTAGTGTTTTTAATTGCAGCCTCATCATCAAGAACATCCATCACAATTTTTGGTGTTGTTCTCAGTGTCTGTTCGACGTTAATACGTATTGAATAAACATGTCTCCAGTCTCACTGTGAAGCCATTAAGCTCTACTCGCTTGAAAAGTAGGATTGATAATGTTAAGGCTATTAAATATCACCGATGTATAAGGCTCACTCTTTAGATGATCAGTTGATGAAATTTGAATTCTTGATTTCCCTGGTTGTATTGTATTATATTTTGTATCAAGTACACATTGCGAGTAAGGCGGTTCTAAATCTAGCAATAGATATTGTTAATGCTACTATTTTAATTGATAATTGTTTAGAATATGTCTTTCATATAGACAGGTTGGCTATGAAAATGCTATTATTATTGCGAAAGAAATCGTAGAACCATTTGGAGCTGATCCTTCCTTACAGATTCGATACGTAAGTGAACAAAGAAAATACAGTTCGAATATGAAATTCACGAAGAGTCAGAAAAGGCCAGGCAAAAAGATCAATTTAGATTTAATTTTTTCTATGTCTGCACTTATATCACTGAAGCAACGGTTCGAGCAATTTGAAACTCACAAAAATATTTATTTTTTAAACTGTGCAAACCACAATGTGATAATGCTAATGCCCTTGAAGCTGAATAAGTTATATTGAATCAGTTCACGAACTTGCAAAACAGACTCATTGATGGAAGTAGCTCGGATATTAACGGCTTTGAACTATGGGAAGTATTAAAACTTTTCGGGCAAATCCTTCCAAACATGAAAAATCTCCATCCCCAAAAATGTTTTACAATAAATAGGGTAAACAAATATGAGCACAACTTTCTACAACATCTGAGAGTTACATGCCCTTTAATTACTATGTAAATAAATGGTACGGTGCACTGCACAGACTTTCTCTCACTTTTTGTTTAGATAGACACATTTACTAAAAACTCGTGTGGCTTTGTTGAGGAAAATAATATTATATCACTGCATAAATACTCCACTAAAGAGCATAAATGAGATAATAATCACTCTTACAGAAGCATCGACCAACCAAAGATCATAACAATCAATCGCACAGTTAATAGTCCTTAATTATATATATATATATATTATATATATAGGCTTATAGATTAGAAACTATAAGTTATATAAATATGCATTTCAAACAAGAGATTTTTAATTTTAATAATTTTATACTGATAAGTTATTTAATATCTTAAATAGTCCCGATCATATAATCAAAATTGGAGATTTTCGCTCATGTTCAGTACCCTCAATATAATTTTCATGAAAAAATTAGAGCTTTCATTTGTTTTTAATGCTAATAGTTGCCTAAATAAAAAATTTCAACAAAATATTAAGAGCGAATTTTAAGATATTTTTTTTCTCTCTTCTATTTTCATCCTTAGTTTTAGGATTATATAGCTTTTCCACATTCTTCTTGGAGGAACCTTATGAAAACACTTGATACACCGTTTTAGCCAGATCAGTAAAATGTTTTAGCCTCTAGGCCGAGATACAGACAGACACAAGACAGACAGTCGGAATCGTGAAGACCAATATTTTCGGTTTCAGGGGGATATGAAAAATCGATATTTATACAAAATCTCTAGTTTGATTTTCTTGATGAATACAATACTTTTCTCTACAAGAGGTTTAAATTAATAAAAATGCAACCAAATTTAAAAATAATTATTTTAAAATTATATAATTGATCTTAATTTTGCCGTTTTCAAGTTATGAATGCGGAAAGCTGAACTTCGATACATTTTCTGGTTCAATAATGATCTTGTATATAATCTCCCGGTTAATCGAAGTGAGAAGTGCAACATCTCTATTATAATTTATTTCAAAAAGGTTTTTATCATCAAATTAAAAGCAAATATAAGCATACAATTTTGAAACTAATATATATTTTTTGTGATACAAATTTTCAGGAGATGTTAAATATTAATTACAATCAAATTTAAGTTATATAAGACTCTCTTCAAATTATTTTGTTAATATTGGGACTCTGCATTTGATGCCGTGAGTAATGTCCATGAATAATATTAAACTGAAAAGAATGAAATATTAAAAAAAAAACTTTATTTAACTGTCTTTGAGAAGGAGGAGTTTATTTGCATCACGGAGATGATTCAATTCAGAATTTATTTTTGTGAAGTACAGGGGAATGTCATTCGTAGTTTATAGTGGCTCTAATAGTTTTAATCAATGCCGTCTTTGCTAAGAGACCTCATTCACACAGATATGTAGAAATATAAAAGCATAATCCCTTTTATTTCTTCAATTATTGTCAAAAACGATTTTTTTAAACATTTACAAACCAGACTTTTACCAAGTCGAAGGAAATTAACAATTGCTTCAAAGATTAAAAAAATAACATTCCCTGCCTAACTTGAGTATCAAGACCCACTCGTGCCTCAGCGGTGTGAAGAGCTTCACAGTTTGAAAACCATGCCTTAGACCAAGCAACAAACGTTGTGGGTGAGGTGGTGTGGTTTTTACAGGTGTATTTTTTCCCAGATGGGCTATACCACATTTTTCTTATGAATGGGCTTATCCAAAAACTAGGAAATTTACTAGACCTACCTTCACATATTCATTCGCCCAGTCAAGTCATTAAGACTAAAGCAGATAAGCTCAATTTTCACATTTAAATTTAATGATAATGAATCTATATCACGTTTTAAAAATTGTGATACCTATTAAAATTGGTTGAATTCAGTTAATATGTCATTGTAATTTAACCTCCTTAAAGATAACACTGAAATAAGGATGTCTTGTCAATTTATCATAATTTCATTTTAAATAAAGTGATCATACTTTTCTTAACGTTTCCGTGAAACAGTAATTTTTAATCAATGATGGAAGACGAAAAAGATAGTTTCAAGATGAATGGTATATAGTACACTTAAAAATCATGTTTATTATAATCGTGGTATTGCACCATGCGAATAAATAATTATGTATAGTATTGGTATCCACCCCTTTGTAAATAGATCTGAAAGTACAGCTAGATCCAGAAGTTGAGAAATGTAGCCAAAACTAGTGAGAAATAGGCCCACTCGTTGCTGGCCATAGTGTTGTTTTGAAACATCTTAGTAGCTTACCTAATTATAACAATTTTATTTGATCTATATGAATTTCAAATTTGATAATTTTATATAAACAATCGGAGGAAAATTCTGTCCGGGACATATGTTTTGTACTGGAGACTATCTCCGAAAATTATAAGTAAAAATATATTACAAGAAATATCTAGAATTATAAATTGGTGCTGCAACGTCCCATAAAATAAACTCTCCATGTAAACGTCACGGATCAACTGGATGTCGCACAATTATTTGCCAGATGTTAGATCTCAGGTGCTAATCACAAATAGCAATTTGCGTGACATGTAATTTAGGCTCGTACTTCTTCACCCTCCTCCCCCCCAACAACCACCTCATGCAACAATAGTTTTCACTTTAGGGGTACGTGCGACCTCGGACTGCGTCACTGCCAGAACTTTGCGTGAAATGAGGAAATTATCCATGACATAAAGACTGGGCCAATTTTCTTCCGTAATTTGGCTTGACAGTACGTCAGTCCGTCTATCTTGTGTTTTTATGGTTTTAGGTAAGCTTAACCTGTCCTGTTCTTCCTCCCCTCTGAGCGTTTCCTCGATGAAAGAGTAACGTTATGTGGTTAATGACATGACACGCTCTTAGGTTTCTTGGTGGGTGACTTGTTTTCGTTATTTCGTCCCAGTTTATCCAGGAACATTTCCATTAGTCAGTAAAACAAGGGAATATTTGGTGATTATCTTTTTTAAAAACATAATGTGCCATTTACCAACTCCTTTTACTTACTTTCCAGCATACCATTTAAAAAAAAATAACGATGGAAACTTTTCTTTGAGGGCTTTCGTCCTTTTATTTGTTACACTCAATTTGTACGAATGAAATTTAAACATATTTATTCAGAGTCAGTTTTAAAAACTCCTGTTCTTCAAAACACAATAATTGGCATTAGATGGATGGTTTATAGTTGTTGGTTTGTGGTGTCATTATTTAGGTCACTGATATTTTCGATTCCATCTAGACATATTATACTTACTTATATTTTTTTTGAGAACATATCTTTTTAAGCGTGTCTCACCACCGGTTCATGTTGTACGCAATATATATATATATATATATATATATATATGNTTAACACCACGTTTTACTACCTGTATATATATATATATGCACTAATTACTCTAATGTTCGTACGGTCTATGAAGGCTATATTTAGAGAACGTGTGCCCGCATTTGCGTGGAGGGAAAAGGAAAACCATTTAGGAAATCCATGCTCATTAGCTTCTAAGACCACGCGGATACTGAAGCGGGTAATATTTATTGTTATTGGAGTCACTGCCGAGGAGTTGCACTCCACCAGTTATTCGCAAGATGTAGCTGGCTCAATGATTGAGGTTTATACATGCTAATACAGCTATTGTGCACGTTCTTGTTGCATGACAACTAACTATAGGCGCCAAAATATTTCAGAAAACAAATTTACATGGAAACGGAAGATGCGTCATGCAAATTCTTTAAATTTGTACTGTAAAGTCGATAAACCCATAGTAATTGGCGCCAGCAAAACATAACTGTTTGAATTCTTCCTTCAAAACAGCAATGTTCACATGGTAATTTTCAGTACACATTGAAGTGATTTCTTAAAAATTAAATAACCTCCTTGTAATCTTATTTCTGAGGATAAAAAGGCGTTCATGATAAATTACTCACCACCACATTTTTATAGGATTCCTTTTAAAAGGGTGACCTGGTGGTCTTAGGGGTAAGGTGTCAGACTTCTGTGCTGGCGGCCGGGGTTCAATCCTCGGTCCCGGCATATATTTATCTGATTACCGAATTCTTCCTTCACCTCTGACAAGACATCTTGTGAATGGGAGGAATGCCAGGCCTCCACCGTGGTTTGGATTCCACGTTAAACTGTAGCTCCTCCATTTCATCTCACAATTACCCTACCATTACACATTAGCGTAAGTGCGTATAACCCGAACGGGTAGTAAGATGCGGTGCTAATAATAATAATAACATTTTAAAAGGTCACGGAAAATACAAGGTAAATTTCGTATACATCAATTATCATTAGTGGCGTATTCTCCGGGTATGCTAGTCCTGCGCCGCATACCCATAATGATATGGAATAGTTTTTTGTTTAATTCAATGCTGTCTGTGCGAATTGTGTGAATACTAATGTTTAAATTGTTAATAAATATACATGTAATTGATTAATAATTTTAAAACTAATATTGCTTCATATTCCAAGAATATTGTGTTTTAAGTCATTCTTCTTCCAAACACAATAGGAAACCAAAGGCTTGCTGCTTGAAAACCGCAAGTCATGGTAAGGAGGCTCTAATGACCTTGCCCAATGTTTAGGGGGTTGCAACACATTCCTTTACGTTCGCCCACCAATGCATTCGGGTTTTTACACCCCAGGTCATGCTGTTCGTGTGAAGCAATCTAATCATTGTGTCAACTATAGAAAAAATGTTCAAGACCACAAAATTTATATTTTTAGCTAATATAGTATAGTTTAAGTAAGAATATATAAAATTAATTGTAAAATAATAGTTAGTATGTAACAAGCTTTAAATTATACACTAATCAAATACATTGAGTTATATTTAGGCATTCTAGTCACATGTATTATCATGTTTTTGGCAAACACATTTAACCACTCTTTCAAATTTAGGCATTTCAGCACTGGTAATAAGGGGAAGAGAGGAGTAGGTGGTCGAGCGGGTTACGAGGCTAATTTAACCGTAGTTGACGGTCATTCTTGTTTTTCTTTAGTAGAAAGGATTCATGGCGTTTTAACAGTATTCTTTTAGTTTTACATTAACGACTTATTAGTCATTATGATTTTGTATAATTATACATCAAAGAATCCCAAAAATCAGGAGTGTGAGTTCGCCATTTCACGATGATTTAGGATAAAATATATTTTTATATAATTTACTTAATCAGTGGTGCACCCAGCAATTTACTTTGGGAGAGGCATTCAATCAAGGCTGTAGCAAGAATGACATTTTGATGGAGAGAGCGAGTTTGGGGTTGAACAGCCTCCTAAACCCTGAAGGCCGAGAATATTTATGGATATTAAATGGTTTTATAAATTATTTAGAGTATTTTTATAGTAATTAAGAGATTTAAATAATGCAAATGGTATCGAAGCTATTATTTAAATGTTCTTTTCAATTATTAATGTGTTGTGTAATGGTAAACCTTTTGAATATTAAGCTTAAGCCAGAAGCCTGTTATTAAAATGTAGCCTATACAATAGACGCATCTTCAATGCTAAATATTTTAGTTATATTTAATATTATTTAAATTTCTATTAACATTATTTGTGGTTTTGGGGAAAAGGGGGGGGGGGGCTTGGGTACACCACTGCTACAGCAAAAGATGTGTGTAAATTTTTTAGCAATAAATCAATGAGGAAGCGATAGAGTATTAATAGTCCGAAATAATCTCCCCTATGTTAGTCAGAGTTCTCATATCTATATAGCTTCTAGATCATAAATTCCCAAGTTGGGAGACTCGTTTGTCTCCAAGCAGTAATCTGTGAGATAAGTTAGGCTTTAAGAAATAATTTTAATTGCAACGTGAGTTGGAAAATCCACCTTATTTCCTTTCACCATGATCTGATGGACGCTTGATCCATGTACCACTTCATTCTATCTTATTATGATTGTTTGATTTGAGTATTGCTGTGTTCTTTTAGTTACACTAGGCTAATTGAAAAGGATCTGTGTCTCTTATGCATTCAGAAATGTACCCTTACCACTCTTAGTCCTGACATTAATATTTACTTAAATTTCTAGCCATGTAGATAGCATTACAACTTGAGGTCCACGTTTGGGGTATAGTGGTCAAAGGTTCTGGCTACGGACCCAGAGGTCTCGGGTTTGATTCCCGGTGCCTCCAGATTTTCTTAGAAAACTTTCCAGATTATCTGAGAAGCAGAACCATTTTTATATAGGCACATATCTTCAAATATTTCCCTTGAAATAATCCCTTGACGTTCTTTAACAACGGTGGTTGAGGGTCCTCGGCCTCCAAATCTCCTCTGCAACTTTGAGAGTACATCATACCTATTAATGTTTTTCAGAATATGCCACTGATTATCATTAAGTTTTCTAAGGAAACTTAAACTTGTAGAGCAGTGGCGTAACTTATATTCTTGTTACACTAGTCAATGCTGAACTTTACCTGTAGATTATCTTCGTCATCCAGTATAACATTGATTGCATTTAATTGGTTTGCTATTACTTGAATTAACGTTCTGTTTAATTAATTGATTAATATTAAATTTGCTTTGTCTTTTTATCTGCTTTCATGTATAGTCATCTCTTTTCTTCTATTCGTCTTCAATGTTTAATTTGTAAAACTATGTATGTATATGTCTAATATGATATATATTTTTCATATATAAAACAAAATTAATAATTTATAAAATAGTATTTCTATTTGTCTTTAACTGTATAAATATTGTGTGGAGTGATGGATATATACTAAGATTTTCTATTATACACCTGAAATAAAAAATCTCTTAGTATAAATTTAACAATAATGTTTGAGAGATATAAAAAAATCAACATTTTATAAAAAGTATAAGTTAGGCCTAGGCTTTTTCATATTATATAATAGAAATATATCATATTCTGCCACTCACACTTAATAGTTATCGAATAAGTCAAACGTGTTGAAATATCGATACCTCAATAGCTAAGAGGCAACTGCCTGGGTGGCGTAGTTGGCTAAATCGCTAGTTTCCTGCTGAGCCAGACTGCCGAGTATGGGGAAATGAAGGTTCGAATTTGGGTCGGGTGAACTGAGATGTTTTTTCCCCTAAAATGGTTTTCCACTCTCCCTCCACGTAAATGTGGGTTTACTTCCTCTAAAGTCAACCTTCCCAATTCCTATTCCATTAGTGTAATTAGTACTTAAGCGTGTAACCCAAATGGGTAGTAAGACACGGTGCTGAAAAACTAAGAAGTACTCTGATATACAATTAAAAAATATATCTTAAGATATATATTCATTTGTTTCTTTATTTTTCGCTGTGCGAGTGTTTATTATATTTAAAGTATGTGATGATTATTACCACTATTTAATTATCAAATATAAATATTCTAAGCTAATAGCCGAAATCAATTTTGAAACATGTAAACAAAACACTTTAAACTTCAAGTATTAATGAATCATAAAATTGATATTTTTTCTTAAGACGAGATATCACTTATCAATTGAATAATTATAGTTTTTAAATAGCTTTCAAACAAACATTCGATATATTATAAAGTGCAGAGATAACTATTATGATTTCAGCAATGTCGAACCATTTAACCGTTAACGATAGTTTATTCTCTGGGTCCAATCAAAATACTTAACTTAAGAATTATAGATAATATAGAGTACTTACTATTTATACTTATGGTACGAGAAACGTTTGGTTTTCAATAGGAATTATTAACTATTATATACATTCAAAATATATTTTGATTGTTTTTACAAAAGAAAAATTGTTAACGATATCATATTTTCTTTGAAAAATTAATAATTGTAAATTGTGATTTTCAGGGGGGCCTACTATGGTAACTTTTAAATTAATTCATAATATGTTTTGTTTACGAAAAAAAAAAGACTCAACCCTCATATCTAGTGAAAATCTTTAATTCTTGCCAAGGTTCGAGAGATTCGAGGATTCAAAGCTCAAAGTGACCCATCCCTTATCTAGATATTAACAATTTTGTTATAAAATAATAACATAGTGTACATTAAGGTTGATGTTAAATTAATGATCTAGGGTCTGGTTGATAAGTTTCTCCTATAGTATAGTTGTGACTGAACCACCAATAAGCAGTATCAAAGCTATCACATAAATTATCGTTTGAAAAGTTGCAATTCAAACTAATGTATTCTGAAACCAATCACTGGCAATGCTCACCGCTGTCCCAGTTTGAACAAGCCCTCAGTAATTAAATATGAATCAAAAACCTTGATATTTCTTATTGGATATTATATATTAATAGTATTTTATTGCTAGATAAACTTCATCAACCCCCTGATTACATTATCACATGACTTACAAACCTTCCTAACTCTAGGATAGACTAGTATTCAGTCCCTGATATATCAATTATCCATGCGAACATAAAATCTCAAATTAAATGAATTATACAATTTTCTGCTATGGGGAGAAACTACACTAATCCCTTATCTTAATTATCAAAAACTGGCCCCGTGGTATAGTGGTCAGTGCCTCTACGAGTCTAGGGGTCCCAGGTTAGATTTATGGCTGGTACCTTGGGTATTTTCCCCTTAAGCAAGGCCACAGGGAGCCAATCATTTTAAGGGGGGTGGGGGGCACATCTCTCAATTGGTGGAGGTTAGAAATAATTCTAAATGATAAACAGTTCTAGAAGCTATCTGAAGTGTTTTTTTTATGGCAACATAGCTCCCTAACAGGCGGAGGCTAGGAAAAATCTATATAATTAAACACCTCTAGAAGCTCTATAAAGTGTTTTATAGTAACATGGCCACCTAACTGCTGAACCCAAGAAAAAAATTCTAAATATTAAACACCTCTAGAAGCTATCTGAAGTGCTTTTTATGGTAACACATCCCCCTAATTTGTACTTTTACCTTAATTTTGATATTGTTTGAATCATAATTAAAGTCATATATACTTTGTTCATAAGATTTTTGGGGGAGGGGGGTTGATCTCCCAGCCCTCCACCTCCCCGACTACGGCTTTTCCCAACGGTTACCAGGGTTTGGTTAATTAGGCTTAAGTTAGGTTAAGACTCACATTGGCTTCACAACTCCATAGTGACTATCATCACATCATCTCGTTACGGGCACGTGTAGACAATCTCTTATAGTTTACCCTGGGCGAAGCTCTGTACGACTAGAGTGGCTAACAGCTTACACTGCTGAGGACGGGGAGATCGAGGTTCGAATATCGGTCGGGTGAACTGGGGGGGGGGGGT
>CABFOW010000238.1:41817-118693 GCA_902141385.1 Timema californicum
CCCTCCACGCAAATGCGGGTTCACTTCCTCTAATTCAACCTTCCCAATTCCTAATCAATTAGAGTAATTAGTACTTAAAGCGTATAACCCGAACGGGTAGTAAGACGTGGTGCTAAATATTAAATATTATTAAATAGCTTACACATAAATTGACCTAACCTGGATGGCATGTCCCTCCTGGTCATATATGCCAAACAATTAAAAATATTAAGATATTTTGTCAACTGATCTAACATTTCCGTCATTTAACAATGTACGTTAAATGAGCCCTTTAAAAATTAAATTTTTAGCATTTCAATTAGCAAATATCATATTTATTTTAGCATTTTAAATAAGGATAGAACGGTCAAATCCTTCAAGATGATGGAGATCATATATAATATTTGATTAGAGATCCTTAAAAGATTCAAACTTTCAATTCTAATTTCGAATTGGTACACTGTAGTGTCTGGTCCAGTCACAGTGACTTTACAGTGTTAGAGCTCTATGATATGTAATGGAACAAAGTCACTGTGTCCAGATGAGTCACCGTTTAAGATACATTAGTTTCAATAACAGCGTCAGTCCTGACTGGGACATCAGTGATGAAAACTGTGTGTAGTTCTGACAACCAACTGCAAATAGTAAGTTGTTTATTCGAATTAAAAATCACTGATATTTTTCTTGGTCTAGCTACGAATTTAGATTTGGGCACTTTACAGTTGGGTCAAATATATCTGCTATGAACAGCGTTTATAAGGATAAAGCTAGTCCCAAACTATGGTTGGGCCACGAAATACTTCTGGGAAATTGTATCAATGTGTACTGGTGTAATAATTCAGCCCCGGCTGATGTGGCGCTCTATTTAGTATGGTTGTAAAGGTTTTTTTTAGCTGAACAAAAAACAGCAAGTGATGGATAGTAATACACTACAAAATGCTATTCCAACCTAGCCTAAACTTACATAACCTATCTTAACCTAACATATTTTAGCCTAACCTAGCCTATTATAACATAATATAACCCAACCCAACTAAGCATATGGTACAATACGTTCATAACCTAAACAAGCCTAGCTTAATATAAGTCAAAAGTATTGGTGGGGCCGAATTCATAACTACCCGCAGTTCTATTATCTGTTATAATCCTCCTGGTCAGTGAACGTGGTCCAAATAAGCTACGATACTTTGGCAATAAGTGGCCATAGTTCAACTGTAATGCGCCGTTAGATTTGACTAGCACCGAAGTTTTTTATGTGATGTAAAATGTCATCCTCCTATTTGGGAAGCCTCAAATCAACAAAATTGCCCATTTCGCTGACCAAATGGTCTAAGGCTCTACTCTTGCTGTAAACTAGACTGCCGATGATGGGGTGGTTGACGTTCTAATCTCTATCGGGTGATTTACTCTATCCTCCACGTAAATGCGGGTGAACTTCCTATAAATATAGCCTTTCTCATCACTAAAGCCATTAGAGTATTTATTAAATAAGTGTGTAAACCTAACGAGTAGTAAGACTCGGTGCTATAAGGATACCGTCAAATAATGTTCAGAACAAGTCTTTCTTCAGCCGATTACGTATCAGAGAAAGTGCATGTAAACGTTTTCTCCACATTCTCCTTCTCAAAATCTATGTAAAGTAGCCCCATGGCTTCTTTGGTGCTGACTGACAGCTCACAGCTGACTTCTGACAGTCAACATTTAGGTATGTGCCTACACTTTGACTGTCAGAAGTGACAACTGCTTAACACATGTTTTTGCAGATCATATGGTTCGGCGTAGGGTTACATAATTTGGTCTGGTAGCTTTTCAAAGCTTTTAGCTGTCGACTATGAGCTGTCAGTCAGCACCAAAGAAGCCATGAGGCTACTGTGTGTACTCATGCCCCCTCCCAAGAGAGACTAGCCCCTTAGTCAATCCAAACAGGCGACAAGTTATCAAGGTCATTAGTATGACCACATTAAGAAATAAGATTTAGAACATTTTCTTTACTAAACAAAATATAAAACAAAACGTTAATCAAAACTACATTATATTCTTGCATTCAAATAATCTTAGTTTGTCATTTAAATAATAGTGGGGCTTTCAATAAGCGATCCATAGATGATACACAAAATCAATCTTTTTTAATTATCCCTAAGTGGTGCTATATTATGATTTTGGTAGGAAGAACAGTAAAAGTTAGTTACTAATGCTACTAAAACAATTTGAATATATTAATACCTAAAGTCATGTAAAGCTGTAAATTTTGATAGATATGATCAATACCTATAGAATAACACAGATAATATAGTACAAAGTTATCATCATTGGCCGCAAACAATTATGGTGAATTTTCTCTACGGTTCTTCTAACCACAATCTGGGTATAGGTTAGCCAAGGAGAGGACAGTAAGCTGCTTAAAATCACCCCTCAAAGGTACAGTCCTTTAAATTGACTAACAGTTCTCCTTTGCTCTATTCTCATTTTATTTTACCTCAATATTCTGAATTTCAGTAGATCAGTTCATTGCTGGTCTTGTTTATGTATTATGCACACACTAAAAGAGAAATCATTAATAAAACTTAAAATAGTGACTTTGTATTATATCGTCACTGCTTGAAGTTAGTGAAACGGGATTTAAGAATCAATGACATAATTTAATTAAAGTTAACATGAACATTCATTTTGGATTACAATTAGTTTTAAGAAGTTGACAGTTAATTTGTATGAAATATTTCTTTACATTAATAGAGGTACCAATAGGGATGTGCTATCGAAAGAAAAGTATCGATACTGTACTCATTAAAAGTACTAGAAGAAAAATATCGATACCATGTTAGTATCGTAAGGAAATTATTTATAACAGTAATTATCGGTATCAAAATTTTAATATGAATTTTTTTAGTAATAATAATTTCAACTTTTTCATCATGATTGTATTTTCATATATTTTTTTAAACAGTGAAAACTATAATGGCTTTTAATATTTTAAAACTAATTTTAAAAGAAGCATTTTACCTATACAACTTCTTAAAAAAAAACTTCCATAATTTCCTTCTGGGAGATGCCCTTTTAACTTAATTCGTCGTTTGTATACTTTATCAAGATAAATTATTAACTATTGACAAACAATAGAAGAAAGGATGCCCTGTCCTGCTTCATATGCTTAAACTACGCACATAAACTTTGCTTGGGACACCCTTAAGTTGAGTGCATTGAGCTCCACAAAAGCGTATTTTGTTTAGTCTGTGATGACCGTTATCATTGATAAAGGAATGGGTAGTAAGTAGACTGGTCGCCACTCGCCCCGTGTGTCTCCCAGCTAGGCATCAGGATGTATTGATAAATAAAGATAAAAGAACATATATTAATTATGACGAGCTGAAAGAGATTGAACTCTATAGTTGTTTCTTGCTTGTCATGCAGAAAATGAGTGAGAGATGAGAAATAGTTTCATTTGTTTTTCCTCCACAGTCCACCCTTGTAAACATTTAATCCCAGCATGAGTAAAGACGACAAAAAAAAAGTATTTCTTTTGATACCGATCCGATACCTGAGTGTGAGTACTAATATATGTAAAAGTATCGGAACAAAAGTATCGAGTAAAATACTAGCATCGAAAGGAAAATATCGATATTAGTAAAATGTTTATACTTTTTTTACATCCCTAGGTACCAATCATTATTTTTTGAAAATTCGACAGAATAATGCGGACGAAATAATAACAAATATAATGCTATTAAACGGTTTTGGAATTTATAATTGGTTTTAAAATGTGGAGATGAGTCTAGGAGGTTTTTGACAGTCAGTGAAACTGATATTCATTAAATAGTTTCAGCAGATTCACACTATAGTAATAGCTTATAAAGAAAATACACGAGAACTATATAACCATTATATTTATTTTGACATTTTATATTTTGATCACCAGTTCTAGGTTGTACGCACATGTAGTAATTACTATAATATTGTAGGATGTGTAAGGTTTAATTTAAAGTAAGTGTACTCGTATTTGTGTGGAAAAAGGGTTAGCCACCTCCCTCAGTAAACCCAACCAGGTTTCTAAACCTGATCTTTCCGTAATAGGCAGTTCATTCGAACATAGATCATTCTATACTATAAACATTGAACACTTTAACTTTAGACCATCCTTGTTTTCAAAGTGAAATAATTCTTCGTACGTACCAGAAATAGCTACATTACCGTTGTTTATTATCATGAGTTGTCGTGTTGAGTTCGACTGCTGAGGACGGGGAGATCGAGGTTCGAATCTCGGTCGGGTTAACTGGGGGTGGTTTTTCCTAAAAGGTTTTCCACTCTCCCTACACTCAAATGCGGGTTCACTTCCTCTAATTCAACCTTCCCAATTCCTAATCCATTAGAGTAATTAGTATTTAAAACGTATAACCCGAACGGGTAGTAAGACGCGGTGCTAAATATTATTATATTATTATTTTCATGTGACCATTCGACCAAGTTTTATGGAATTTAATCTTTACTTCTGTTTAAATTATTTAAGTATTTTTTTAGTGTATTCTTGCAATGAGCTCTAAATATTATTGTTTAAGTAAATTGTTATTATAACATTGATTGGATAAAATTAAATTAAATTAATCAATTGCAGGTTAAATTTATATATGTCTTAATTCTAAAATTGGATCAATTTTATTGGTTATAATATGGTACCATACGTGAAATAGTGTCTAAAATTAGTCAATGAGAAGCAGTGAGTTTAATACATAAATTAACTATTCTAAATCAATAACTTTGGTAGCCTAGGTAAATTTATGGAGGTTGCCAATACTACTAATTGTTCAGGTAAGTTTCATGTTTGAACATTTTGATTAAAACTTTGAACATAAAACCTAGATGAATACCACTTTCCCCAATTTTATTGTTTTGACGGCTCGAGGCTAGAATTTTTAAATTGGATTTTAATTTTCTCTCTCTACTATTTCATATTTGTTTTTAGGGTTTGTAAACAGTATCAGTAATATATATAAAATTTGCGAAGTATGAAAAAGGGAACAAAATGGGACTACGCTTATATGAAAATGTCGTCTTAAAAGCCCATCTAACCCCTCGGGTGGATAACACCTAAATTAGCTTAGAAACATAAATTTAGCCAGACGTCTCATTGTGGTGCAGTTTTACATTTCCTACTTTAGAAAAAAGTAGAATTTAGATAAGTAAAATTGTTATATTTGAAAAATACAACAACATTTATAAATATATTATTCAAATACAAAAATAGTTATGTCTTTGTCGTCAAATGAATAATTAGCGCTGATACGTTTTCTGGTTCAAACAGAACCTTGGATCTAATTTCTTTGTTAATCAACAGTGAGTCGTCGTTTTCATTCGCCCCTGCCTGGAATTTACTCTCCATCCTCTCTATAATACTCCATATACAAAGTATTTGGGTCTGCATATTGGCAGTGAAATGTTTTTTTTTAAATATGTAAGCACACTACACATTTCTGGCCTAATTTCATTGTCCCAACATATACTCAAATTATAGTTCTGATTTATCGACCAGGCATTGCTACTTTCTCCCAACCGACCTTTGTGCTGTCGGCTAATAAGTATGGAGTGAGGAATTGATCCATTTTATCACTATAGTATTTTTAAATAAAATTGATGATATTATTGAAACCATCTTAATCTTAAGTCATGTTTAGAAAAATCAGCTAATTTGTTAACATTAAAATCAATTAGTTAACTGATAACACCTCTAGAACAAAGGAATTTCTCCCCCCACCTCTCTCCCCATAGCTATGGCCCTGACATATGTAACGTAATAGGTTTTTAAGGCCTGTAAGAATACTATTACTTTTGACCATCCTCTAATCTTGGGAGTGGCCTATTTAAATTCATAATTTACTATGAACAGTGTAATTTATTTTGTTTTTTATAATTGTATATTTTATATTCATGTGGACGTGGTTGTTTAGGGTTAAGTTGTCAGTGTCAAGCTTCTGCGTTAGAGGTCCAGAGCTCAAATCCTTATTTTGGCACAGATTTATCTGATTACCAAACCATTTCTTCCCCTCTTGTAAAGTGTATGCTTTCACGCTTTGTGAATGTGTGGAATGTCAGGCCCACACCGTGGTTCGGAACCTACGCTAAACTGTAGGTCACCTTCGATTTCCACCATCATCATTCTCACCTATCATCTTACCATCTGGGGATAGTGGAATTCACCTTAATGGGGCCCCCACCTCAGAAATGAATTCCTTCATAAGCCAGAAGAGCTAAGGTAAGATGAGATCGAATTGCTAAATTTAGAGCATTAGCGCCCCCCCACCCCCCCATCATCCTAATATTTTATAGTCAAAATTAAATCCTATATTTAAAAATAGTTTTCAACGTTTTTAGAGGCGATACCAAAGGAAAATACTTTTATTTTATTCTGAAAAACCTTCAAAAGTAGGGAAATTTCGCTTAAAATATCCTACAGCCATCCAACCAATAAAATTTAAATTTGCCTATGTAAGGCGCTAAAGTACAAAAATTTAACGAAGTGTGTTGTTTACAAAAATTCTACAGTGCTTTGAAATAATGCTTCCATCTGAAAGAAGACTGACTATATGTCCCTTGAAGATACTTTGTGTCCAGTCGAGTCATGTCAAAACACTAAGTAACATAGTTCCTTCTATATTGAGTATGAGATAAATGTCCCGTTAGTCTTTCGTAGCTTTCAAATAGTACTTTAACTAGAATCTTTATTTACTAAACGTCTCCATTTAGAAGCATTCTACTGGTTTGAGCCTTGAATTGCGCATTTTGTGGTACTGGCGCTTTCATGGAAACATCTGAATCATGTATTTGAATTACTAGCTTCTTTTGAAGCTGTGTTTGCGACTGCCTGCCTTGAATATTTTAGTTAAAGGGCAAAGTCTTCTTTTGTATTTTCTGTTCATCTGTGTGCGTAACTTTTTACGCTAGCTTGAACGTCTTCTGCGTCAAAGTGTGCGCATCCTACACAGTATAAACATCACAACTAGCGGGTTTCGTCTTCTTAAGGAACATTTGAAATTGTTTCTTATTTCGTTTTATGTGAATATTAATATGTTACTGTTTCTTAGTTTGAAAGATGAATGACTGCAGTTGATTTGGAGGATGACTGTACTTTAATATAGCAAGATTAAGAAATGTTGAATTTTTTTTCATAACTACTTTTAACACAGGGCTAATGAATTTACTATTCTTTTGTTTTTGCACCACGTCTTAATTACCCGTTCTGGATATAAGTTTATGTACTAATTAAGTTAGGGGTTTTTGGGACTAGGAAGGCTATAATTATATAAAGTGTACCCTATTTGAATGGAAGGAGTGTGGAAAACAATTTTGGAAAAAAGCCTCGGTACACCCGAGCTAGATTTGAACCCCCGTCTTCCCGTCATTGACAATCTAGTCTACTGCGAGAGTAGAGTTTTAGACCATGAGGACACCGAAGCAGGTAAAAGTAATTAAAGACTTCATCCAAGAGGGTAGGGATAAGAAGATTTATGAAGTATGCAAGTAAACGATTATATACCTTAAAAAATTATTGGAAAGTCATAGTGGGTAAAATCATTTTAAATTTCACCCCTATGGGATTCGAAATATACTATTATCGATCTCCAGGGTCGGAGTCAAACTCAATATAATCTTATTGATATTTGACTTAAATTTTATCGGACAACAAGGAAGGAAGCCAAATTCTCTTTTGTTTCGTATGCGTGCTTTTGTGAATACAACTCCAACAATTTTAATATATGTGTGAAAAATTAAACGGTTTTACAAACTGGATCTGACTGCCAATTAGTGTGCTCGTTTCTGTGTGGAGGGTACAAGGTTATTTATTTATTATTATTATTATTATTATTATCATCATCATCATCATCATATGATTTTAACAACATAACGGAACTGATAATAATGACACTAACCACCTATAGATTGTTTTTGCTAATTTCCACCACCCCTTGGTAAAACATAGCTCTCAATCACTAGTAAATAATAATAAAGCTCACCTGCCCTTACTGATTACACTAGATATACCCATTTACCCATTGCTATTAAAAGTATTTTAACCACAACACATTTATTTATTATGCACGTAGGGATTATTTCAATCTTTACAATGATCTAGCCACTGCTGATTGGTCTTAGGTTAATTCAACTGCTGCCTTTAATTTGGCCGCAGATAATTTTAACAGATTGGTCCAAAGCAAAATGCAAAGGCATATTCCTTAAATTAAAACTCAAAATTTCTCTAAAACTTCGAATTGGTTCTCTTCTACGCTTACATATTTTATTAGAGAAGTAAATCAATTTATGTATGTATGTAGGCCTATGTATGTATGTATGTATGTATGTATGTATGTATGTATGTATGTATGTATGTATGTATGTATGATATGTATGTATGTATGTGAAACTTTATTGATACAGTAACAATGATTTGCTGTATACTAGCACCCCTATATATAAAACTTGAAATTAAACACGTTTAACTTAATAATAAGGTGACACTAGCAAAGGTAATGTTTTTTCAGTTTTAAAATTAAAGCTAATTTGTCAAAATAAACTGTCCCGGTAAAATATAGAGCCTAATTTTTTTCACATGGTGACCTTACCATTCGTTGAATATTTTTCAAGGTTGTCCTGGAATTTAATGATAATTTCTCTCTTAATTTAGAATGTTTGTCATCAAATGCCGCTATGTTCATGACAGATATTCTAGAACTGTTGGTATCACCATGTGAAGACAATTAAAATTTATATTTGAACTAAAGCAATATTTTTGTTATCATTACCAAAAGGTTTTGCTATAATAACTGAAAAACACTGGCCCCTGGTCGCTATCCCTAAATACCCACCTTAAACAGATTGAATAAAATACCAACAATATTCACGTTTACATAAACGACCTTCTGATTTGTTGAAAAGGTATATTTCTATGTTGAGTTAATATTATGATTTATGGTTATATTCATCGTCTTAATTAACTGCTATATTTCACATGACCTGTCAAAACCCTAAGATGAACCAGAGTTTGAGCTAGCATTGATTGTATCTGTATTAACAAACACAGTATCATGTTCTTTAAATTAAAAAAATTAATCTGGACATGGCTTTCGAACCCGGGATTGATGGCTTAGTACGACAATGTTATTATGTTATTACTAAGTTCCCTACCAAGGGTAATTTTTCCCTCATATCTTAAAGCAGAGTCTGTGATGGACGTACGGAAATCGTCAGCTACACATGAGTGTTCCTGAGTCAAATTTGACTTGAATTTTCTGATAGCTCGTGAGTTTTATTGTTCGCTCACATGCAGCTGACGATTTCCGCACGTCCATCACAGACTCTGCTTTAAGATATGAGTGAAGAATGACCCTTGGCACGGGGTAACTCTTGGATATCTCTTCAGTAAGAGCGTTGGTAGTACCGGTTTTTATTCTCGTGTCCAGGCTTCATGTTTCACTTTAAAGAATGTAATATTTATATGTGGTTATAAACACGCTTAAAGATAATTATAATAGCTTGGCTATTTAATCTAAACACGGTGTTGCTTACATTTTTTACTACTAATCAGAATTTAATATCCTCGGAACTACAGATTTAGGAAATCATATTTTTTTAAGTAAAAAAATGTATTTCTTATGCCAATATCTTCTTATATAATGATTTATTTGGTTCAAATATTTTGTTGTATTATTAATTCACAAGTTAGTGTCAAAGTATTATAATAATATAGTTTGAATTAAGTGAGAAGTGTAATTAAAGATATAGTTTTTTACGATTGACGTTTAATAATAATATTGCTTATATTAATAACAAAATTTAATAATAATATGAAATTAATATGAGCAAGGTTCTGTTGTAATACCAACTTAATTACAAGCGAAGTTTAATAATAGTACGGGTGAAAATGATTAATTATACAACTTTTTACCAGTGGAATTTAAAACTATCGACTATTTTACTTGAAAATAATATTAATACTGTTATACAAGTAGTATAGTTAATAGTTGCTAAAAGTAAAGTATAGTAATAATAAAATCGTTGTAAAATGGGTGAATTTTCATAATAATATCACCTATATCAAGGGTCAAATTTATTAATATCAACTTTATTACTAGTTATGTATGATACAACTTTTCTCTTTATTTTGACAGAAGTTTAATATTTGATATTGTTTTTATAAATGGCAATTCGTGCCAGTAATATTTCATTTTTTGGAGCGAAGTTTAATAATAGCATATTTAATTCGAACAAAGTGTAATTATAACGTCTTTATTATGGACAAAGATAAGGCAAATAACTTGTATAACACTTAACTTTGTTCACACATTGTAATTAATTATCCTCTCTCCAGATTAATGGTGATTTATTTTTATAGAATAAACGTTAATCCTATTCTATAATATTATCACTCGCACTGAAGCGTAATAAAGAGTCATGTTTAAACTTATTTGCTACATATAAGATTTGTAACCAGATCGTTAATAAACATTTCAAAAAAATACCATTAATACGATTAAAAAAACACGAGCACCAGACCCTGTGCTCTCTTGAAGATGAGCTTATTTATAGTTGTTTGATAAATAAAATAAAATCAGTTATGGGCCCTTATCAGTTCATTTAATTAAGCAGTGGGAGGGTAGGGGGTTTCTAAAACCAATCCTTTTCCCTTACGAGACTGCAACATATGTATTTGTATTTTAATAATTCAAATCAAAGTACGCATTTGTTAAAATACCTTTTAGTATAAATATAAAATAACCGGTTTGATGATTATAGAGTGTGTGTGATCTAAATACTTTTTAAATAAATATATTATTATTATTATTATTATTATTATTATTAGCACCACATCTTACTACCCGTTCGGGTTATACGCACTTACGCTAATGTGTGATGGCAGGGTGATTGTGAGATGAAATGGAGGACCTACAGTTTAACGTGGAATCCGAACCACGGTGGAGGCCTGGTATTCCCCACATTCACAAGATGTCTTGTCAGGGATGAAGGAAGGGTTTGGTAATCAGATAAATCTGTGCCAGGACCGAGGATTGAGCCCCGGCCGCTAGCACAGAAGTAAAATAAATATAAATTTACTGGTTTGCAGTTTGACAATAAACAAATATCTACAATGAGTGAAAGTCAAATACATACAAGTACAATACATTAAATAGAGTATTGAATACACTGAGCTACATGTGACTTTATTAAATAAAAACTTTTCATTTTGTTTGTTGTGTTTAACAATCGTTTTAGATCTGGAAATAACTTAAGTGATACTGACAGCTACTAGCGACACGTGTCCTCTTACTATGATTATTGTTCCTCAACACTAAGCGATCTCACAGCTGTTCTGGTTCAAAGATATCCAAGTCAATAATATGGGCTGCAATGCCATCTGACTATTTGTAACTGAACTATAAATGCTCAGACTCGGTGGCTTGATCGGTGAGACTACTAAGCCATGCCGCCTGGGCTTTCTAAATAGGAAGGACGAGTGTAGTTCCTTTAAGATATAAAAAGTAGAAACAAAAATCCATTTTATTTATTAATTTATTTTTAATGAAGAAAAATTTCAACCCAAATGGTCTTCTATTAAACCTAAAATTCCTTGGGATACAATCTCCGAATTGTAAGATTTAATAAATAAAACCTTTCTGTAACTCCTAAGCCAGGGGTCGCAAACTCAAATTAGTAGAGATTGTTGCGGTCACAGCATAAAGAATAATTTATTTATTTTATTTAGTTTTATTTTATTTCTAGTCTATACCCATTTTAATCAAGATAGTGATTAAGGGATGAGTATGATAGTATTTAGAGGAATTGAACCCACATTTGCGTGTTAGTAAGGGGGAAGGAATAGCCTTTAGGATAGCCACTCTTATTACACTCAGCCAGGATTTTATCTCCAACATTACCATCAGTAAAAACCAAAACAGATGAGCTTGACGTTTATTTTGCGATTCCCACCGATGTTTTCTAAACCAGTAATTTGATGCTATGTATTTAAAATCAGTAGATGTACAACTAAATTATTTTAGAGGATATATTTTCCAAAATGTGCGTGTGGGCCAGCGAAATACTCGAATAAGTATTTTTTTAAATTTGTTAGTAGAACTTTACATATATATACATAATTTAGGTGATCGTAAAGTTAAGAGATGTCCGAAATACTTATGTTTATTTTATTATTCAAAATTATAATTAATAGAAAATAAATGTTAGCTGCTATCTATTAAATCCTAATTCATTAGGGCCTGCTTGTGGTCCGAACACACTGTAAGGCCGGAGGACCAAGAAGAAATTAACACAGTAAACATATCACAAAGAGAATATCATGACAGCTGTTAATTGAAGAGGAAGTTTTATGTAGGAGACAAGAGATAAGGTGTTTTTGCAGTTTTTATAGCAACACTTTTTTTGAGCAAAATAAATCAAATATATTTTTTGAGCACAAACATAGGACTTAATTTTCTTCACATGGTGATTGGTGACCTCAAACAGTTGCTGAATATCTGTCACGGGTGTCCAAGAAATTAATGACAACTTTTCTTACTCATTTAAAATGTTTCTCAACTAATGCCGCTATGCTCATGATAAATATCCAAGAATTATTGATATCACCATATGAATAAAATTAAACTCTACATTTGTATACAAGCAATATTATATTTATTTTGCACATAAATATCTTTTGCTATAAAAACTGCAAAGACACTGGTATTTTTGCGTGTTCCCTACATTACCACCTCAACAGCTCTCTATCAATATAATATAATTATAATAATTGAATAATTGCCTTTTGGTCTGCCAAATAATACAGCTCATTAACAAAGGGATGATTGACACACTCAGAAAAATAGTAAAGTTGTCACCGAACTCTTGCTTTAAAACAAAAATACAAAATCGGAGACAAATTTTTGTTATCTACGTATAGGACCGCGACCCGGATAGTGATACAAAAGTTTTACAGACAAGTGGTCCGTGAGTCTGTAAACTCTGTTCAAAAAGGTAGTTTTTGCTAGTTTCTATTAAATATGTGATATTTTAAGAGAATTCTCCGACATTTGATTGAAGATAGGATTGTAAACCACCCCAAATACACCCAGACGGGATCCAAACCCCACCTTCCAGGATGCGAACCATCACTGGGCTAGTTGCCGTGGCAAGGGAAGACAACTTTGATTTTAAGTGCCTTTAGCTGTATTTTAGGTAGTGCCAGAAAGAACCCTTTATTTGTATCTGAGGTGGTGGCCAGTGGGTCTAAGATATTAAACTTGCATTTCTCGTGGTCATTGTAGATAGGGAGAGAAAGATCGAATCCTGAATTACTTCAATGGATGTGATCATCCATTATATCTAACCGAATGCTTGTGCATTTCCTCTAAGCTACGAACAAATGAGGCTGAATGTATTAAACAGTCCTAGCATCAACTCAACACTAAAGTAATGACTTGATATTTTGAAAAAATTTATTTCTCACAATTCTCTTCGCAAGCAAATTTTGCCACTAGTACTAGTTGTTGATATACCTGGTTAAAATTGCGAACAAAAAATATATGGTTTATGTATTCATTCGGTGGTTCATATACTAAGATTTATCTCATAAATTTGGATTCAAGGGATGAATTTATAATAATAGCTGTGATGTGTAAGTCTACGTATATAAACATACAAATATAGAAACACATAAATGCATATATGAATTAAACATATGCATATATGTTGACCTACATAATTAAAAGGCCTAAATATACACATATACATATGTATAAACAATCTATTTGTTTACATTATATACTTTTAAGTGTAAACAAACGTATATTATATACATATATCTATACATATATAAGCAGTGGTTGATTTCTAAAAATTTAGGTAACGCACTACCAAGGGGTCTGCCCCACCCCCCTAATTTTTTTTTAAATTTAAACTTCAGAATACATGTTTTTAAGCCATTATTTTATTCTAAAAACAGAATAAATGTTTTAAAATCCATCATAATGTGATTGTGTTTGAATGAATTTAGAGTTAGCCTTAATAGAGGTACCGGAACGCCGTTCCGCCACGTTTCGTCATAAGTTAAACACTGTATATAAGTATACATCCATACGTTGTCCTATGTATATTTCTATATGTAACTATATACTGGATATTCATTTGAAAACTTTCCACCTAAATATCACGGATTGCAGAAACACAATTTTTTAACAAAAGTTGTTTGGTTCTGAGGGGAAAGTAAGGTGGAAAGGTTAGTATGGCCTTGGGTGGCATTGCTAAGGAGACGTTAAGGTCCCTTTGATTTTTTTTATATGAGACTACCTATTATATTTTTTGTATATAAAGTTGTGCCATTTTCAAAATGGTGGTTTTAAGCTTTTTAAAGTAAAAGTTTTCATGAGAAATGAGCCTTACAAGTTTCTGAGTCGCCAGCAACGGGCGCGGTATTAGAATTTAGACTATTCAAACATAACTTAAAAAGTCACAAGTGTTAGTGTGCTGTGTGCTCACAACCGTGTGTTTGTTCACGTTTATGTGTATTTGTAAAATAATTATTGAGAAAGTCTTTTCTAACTTTAACTATAAAGGAGATTTTTGAAATGCTCTTTATTTTGAGCTAAACAATTATTTAGTCTATTTTCGAACTCACCACTGACGTTTCGTAGGGTTTCTTTTGTAATACTTATACATACAATTATTACTCACTTTTTTTATTTATTCTATATTTGATGGTTTAGTGCCATAAATATTGGACTTTAAATGTCCTGATGGAAAAAATCTAGACTCGTTAAATCAGGTGACCACGCTGGCCACTCAATTGGTCCTCTTTTGCCTATCCACTATCCATTAAATCTGTTGTCTAACCATTGACGAACGAGTAATGTATGGTAAGGGTGGACTCCATCTTGCAGGAAATGTTAAAAGATCTTCATCAAGATCCATGTTTCCATGATTGTCTAGTTGATTTTCTAGGTTATGCACTATGAGAGAATGAATAACTTCTTCAATCATTTCCAAGTGTTTTCCCCCGCTCAAATCTCCGTCGATAATTATCGGACTAATAATCGTGTCACCTAATATACCTGCCCATACGTTTGTTTTTTCTGGCCACTGTGTATGTCCATCAGTAAAAATATGAGGATTTTGATCACTCAAATAACGATAGTTGTGTTTGTTTACAAAACCTTTTAAGAAAGAATGTACGTGTCAAAAAAAGCAGATATATCCTAATAACAATGGATTTACATTAAAGAATTCAATCATTTCTTCGGAAAGCTGTACTCTCTTATCAGGATCCCCTTCACTTAGTGTTTGATGAATCAGCATTTTATACGGGTGAAATTTATTTGAGTTTAATGTATTATTAACCGAACCATTTGATACATCAGTAGCTTTAGACACTTCCCGCACTGAACTTTTGGGATTTCCCACATAAGTGCCCAAAATTTCCACTTGAGCTAATTCACTCAATACTGTATACACGTTCCATTTTTTGTTTGCGACAGATCCAGTTTCTTAAGATTTTGAAACAAGATCAAAGACATAAATGTGTGATACGTTTTTATCCTGGTGTCTTTGGTTGAATGTTCCTGCCGTTCTTCGAGAACATTGAGCCTCGCCTCCATAAAGAAAAATAAATTCTGTTCTCTGTTCCAGATTGTAAACAATTTTTCAGATTTATAAGTTAACAGTAGAAAGCAAACAAGACAACTAATGGAGTATTAAATGGCATTGATAGTAAAAATAATGTTTTGTTTACGATCATACCCACAAACACTAGTACCTTCCCGATATATGTTTGAATAGGACAAATATTAATGCCGCACCCGGTGCCGGTGACTCAGAATTTTGTGAGGCACATTTCTCGTTATAGCTTTTACTTTAAAAAGCTTAAAACCCCCATTTTTAAAATGGCCTAACATTATATACGAGAAAATTTATTTAAAAATAGAGTGTCTCATTTAAAAAGAAATGAAGTGATATTAACGTCACCTTAGCAACGCCGTCCAAGGTAATACCAGCCTACCAGCTTATTTCCCCCTCAGGACCAAACAACTTTTATTTTTAAAAAAATGTCTCTGCAATTGCTTTCTAGATATTTTGGTGGAAAGTTTTCAAATGAGCACCTGGTATTTATGTGTGTGTATTCGACAACAGAAATAATACTATTTAATTGAAAGATTCAGTTCAAGTAGAAAAAAAAAGCCTTATATTCGGAAGATTTCATGAAATAAATTTTATCCTATTTCGATAACTATCCCCTGGTTCAGCGTCTTACCATAATTCCTGACTATTAGCGTTCTTATACTAATGAGGTATACTCTTAAATAATGAATGTTCAATATATAGGAAGTGTAGTACGTTGATGGAGAGCGGGTAGCTATTTAAGGAGCGAAACTCTAAGTACACCCGACTGAGATCGCAACGCAATCCTCTCTATTAGTAGAATAACTTACTAGTTGATTATGATGGTCTAGTTCACCTAACTCTTCAGGTTATATGCCTATTGGCTAATTACGCAAGTCAGTTAGGGATGAGGAAGGTTAAATTTAGAAGAAGTGTACAAACATTGGCGCGGGGAGAGAGTAGAAAATCATTTAGGTAAAACCACCCTCAGTACACCTAAATGGGATTCAAACACAAATATCCATGTCATCGGAAGCTATATTTATTGTTTGAATGATGCCTCAGACCAGTGGTTTCCAACCTGGGTGGTAACGTCCCCCGAAGTAGTGTTTTTGATTTTCAGTGGGGCGGTAAGTTGTAAGAGGGTGGTATATGAGCGTTTAGGTTTTTATGTATAATGCAGCATTCAATTAATTTAAAAAACAGGCAAGTAAATATTTATCAAAAGGGTCTTAAATTTATCTTGATATTTATATCCTATAATTTTGACGATTCATTTAATTATTTCTTACTATTCACACAATGGTCTTGAAAAAAATTAATCAAGATTTATAAAATATACCTATAAATATTCATAATAGTTATTTAAATTGTAATAATTAGATATGAATGTATAATGTAGCAAGAATTTGAGATTTTAATCGCTGATTTAAGCATGTCTATTACGTTTAATTTATATAAGAAGGCGACAGGGGTGTTAAATCATCCAATTCTCAGATGTGGGTGCTAGGCCAAAGAATGTCTTACAACCACTGCCTTAGACCATGCTGATACCGAAGCAAAACACACACAGTTTTAGCAACATTAATTAAATTAATCTGATTTTTAAGACAAATATATAGAGGTTGCAATAAGTACAATAATACTATATAAAATAATTAATAAACTTTTTCTTTTCTAACTGGTTTGAGATATAAAGCATTCCTACCGATTTGGATCAGACTAAATAAACACCAGGTAGGCCATATGGCCGATTACTGAGAGTAATAACATTTGAAGAGTTAAAAAAAAAGCACATACTATTATATTCACGCAATTGTTGTTAATACAAAAAATTGTTATTTAATCCACAAGAAATAAAATTTTATAATTATTACATTTCTTGTAAATGCGCACATTAAAATGTAGGCATTAATTTACAATCTTAATCATTTTGAATTTTTTTTTTTACCTGTACTTCTTACAAGATAAACCCTCTTGGCCGTTGTATCTGTAGCGATAGCTCTATGTTTGAAGAATTTGATTTTTATCGTTAAGAGGAACCAAACTCGGAGAATTATTTAAGTAACTTCCAAACCACTTACCACTAATATTATGTTCGACACAAGAGTATTCAAAAATACTTTTTTTATTAAGTTTATGTAAATATTTTCTAGTTATTTTTTATTTTTGTTTACTATACTTCAATGTATTAACCTATAGCAGTGGTCTCAAATTCAAATGTGTGCAAGGTCCAGATTGAAAAACTTATGGCGTGTTGTGGGCCATAGCCGAAAGAAACGTGTTTGCTGTAAAAACACTTTATCAATATTTTTAGCCACCCATTCTGACTATTCACATTCTAATCATGCTGATGTGTAAGGAATATGTGGACAAGGAAGGTAAAATTCAGAGAAAATATACCCGCATTCGGGCGGTTGAAGGGTGGTTACAATTTAGGTAAACCTACCCTTATTGCTTCCGTCTGGGTTCAAACCGTGACCTCCCCATTGACAGAAAACCAGATGATATTAGGTTGACGTCTAGTCTTCATCCCCATCAATGGGATTAATGATTATATACTACATATTTAAAATCATTAGATGTTCAACTAAATACATCGAAACTTACATTTTCCCAGAAATGTATCAGTGTCACACACAACAGACTGGGTATGTCCCACGGCCCGTCAGTTTGCAAACCCTGACCTAGTCACCATTCTCTCACTGATATTTGAACATTTTTATAATTGATTTAACATGATTGTTATTATTCTATATGAATTAATATTTTATGTATCTATTAATGCTGGGTGGCTATAGGTCTTGTGGCTGTTGGTTATCACTTTGATAAAGGGTATTTAAATTTCATTTTATTATAATTTTAAATATTTTCTAAACACTTTAAGAGAGTTTGTTAAAAGGATTAAGTAAAAGCAACATTATTTAGGTCAAAGTGTTTCTTCATTCCATTATACGGTTTAATTTCAAATTAGGGCTTGGTATACGCTAAATTTGTGAACACCTAAAGCCCTTGGCTTTGTCGAATGCAAGTCTAAAACCTATTTTGTGGGATGTTGGGTGGGAGGGCTATAGGCTAGGCGTGAACACTCGGTCGGGTGAACTGGGGGTGGTTTTTCCTAAACGGTTTTCCACTCTCCCTCCACGCAAATGCGGGTTCACTTCCTGTAAACCAAATTCCTAATCCATTAGAGTAATTAGTACTTAAAGCGTATAACCCGAACGGGTAGTAAGACGCGGTGCTAAATATTAATGAATTAATTAACAAGAACAGATGGATCACGGAAACCGTAGATGGCGCTAGCTACCGGACAGGTCTCGAGGAAAAATCGTACGTTTGGAAATATCAGTTTTCGAGAACGAGTGAAATGTTTATATTAATATTTTCAACACCCCTTTTAAGAAAATGTATCAATGTATATTAATTGTTACATTCTCTTATTTTTTGTTATGAAGCTGGCAGTTTTCTACTGAAATGTGTCAATTGTATTCATATTTGATCACTTTTAAAATTAAAGAGGAAGTGTGTGTATGAAAAGTATAACTTAATCAACATGCTTCTATTCTTGAACAACCCGTTTCCAAAAAGAAAATTGCAAAACAATAAAAATTCTTGAAGATAACCGTTTGCTCCCATGGCTGTGCATTTCCACGCCAAATGAAAAGGGCCAATCGCCTTAACGAAACCTACCTAAAGTACGTTTCTTAATACATAGAGCTTCTTAAAACAACGTGCCCAGTGGAGGTTGAATATGAGTATGAGCATAAGTAATCAATTATCAGACTCAAGGTGATCCTGTTCGTCTTCAAGATTGACGATTATATAACATTTTTGATGATAATTTGAGACGTAATTTATGTTTTCACAATTATTGGTTGGATACCTCAACCTGAAATATAACTACGGTTTATGGACGATCCTGTGAGGTTTTATTCCGACTAAGTATTACTTAAAACTAAATAATAATTGTAAAGCCTCACTTTTTTAAAACCACGCTCTTGTGTTAAAATATAAATTAAGCATTCTATTTTTCAAAAATTACTTTATTTTTTGAATTTTTTTTTTTAAATTTGTGATATATAAAAATAATTTATATTTTAAAAAAATCTAACAGTGTTTGTAAACATGCATGTAGAACCGTCAGAGAGTTTTTTTTTATTATTTATCAATGAGATATAAAGCTGAGATATGGTGAAATGAGAAAAGAACCACTAAAGAGGAGCGCCAATTTTTAAAATTTGAAACTGATTAAAAAAAAATAGAAACCTGATTTAATTTGCCATTTTAATTCGTATTCATATTATTTGTATTTCAAAAGCAAGGAGAGCCAAGGATATAAATTCCAATCTATAATCCAAATAGAGATTGGAGATTATAATACAGTGACCTGTGTTTATGGTTTGGTTGGTTTGTATTCATATAAGTTTAACAAAGTTGTGTCTTTGGTTTATGACAATTTTACAGATAACGTTAAAGAAATCTATTTCATTTGAGTTTATATTTACCTAACCTAGATATGCATTTTTTTATTTAGCACAGAGTCTTACTACACCTTTGGGTTTTACGCTTTTTTACTAATTACGCAAATGGCTTAAGGAATTGGTAAGATTGAATTTAAAGGAAGGGAACTCGCAACTGCGTGAAGGGGGAGTGGAAAACCATTAAGAAATCTCCCCACCCCCAGTTTACCTGACCAATATTTTAACCTCAATCTTGCCATATTCGGCAGTCTAGCTCAACACGAAACTAGCCTGTTAGCTAACTACACCACCAAGGCGGGTTAGATATGTATTTATTAAAATTGATTACTTCTCTAATTAAAAGACAGCTAGTACTACAGAGTAACAAATAAAATATCTTTATAAATAAAGCCAAAGTTTCCTTTCATGCATCTACAAATTGAATGCTCAGTTTTGTAAGGTTTGGTAATGTTGAAATCAGGAAATCATAAATAGGCTTAAAAACCAGTAAGCTTATAAAATATTAATCTTACAGAATTATTATTTTGCATTTGATATTGAAAAATAATGTTAAAACTATGGAATATAGTATTAAAATATTTCCCTGTAACTGGGTAGAATAAGTTTTTTTTTCCTATCAGATAATTTGGTTCTGGTCAGGTCTTATTTCTATGGGATACGTGAAAGGTTTTTTTCAACCTCTATTCAGAACCGGAGCTCCGTCAGTAGCGTATCTAATTTCTGAACTAAGGATTCTGATTCCTGGCATGGCCATAAAATGTATCATTGGTGAAATGTGGTTTCATCTTCCACACTGATTAATTAACGGCTAGGAACTGGATGTAGTGTCTGTTTTAGATTGTAGTTAGTTTATAAGTCGTGTGTTATTATTATTATTATTATTATTATTATTATTATTAGTACCGCGTCTTACGACCCGTCCGGGTTATACGCACTTACGCTAATGTGTAATGGTAGGGTGATTGTGAGATGAAATGGAGGACCTACAGTTTAACGATGGAATCCGAACCATGGTGGAGACTTGGCATTCCCCACATACAACTCGTGTGTTGATGTAATCAATTGGTTCAAAAAGTTTACATTAAATACCTCAAATAAAAATAATATTTTCAGTTTATAGCCAAGTTATGTAGTTTCGATTACTGTCATTATCAATAAACTAAGTTCACACAGATATGCAGATTCAAAAAAAAACTTTTTATTGATTCATTGACCAAAGAAATTATTCATTTTTTATAGCTTACCAGAATTTTATAACGTAATAGGAAATGAACAATTGGTTAGCATACTAAACCTTTAATGCATCTTACTCTTGTGCCTCACCGTTTGAGAAACCCGGTACTAATACAAACTTACACCCAGTTTACCGAAACAATCTGATGTACAGTACACTCCATTTACTCTGAAATATTGCAATCTCACCTTGACGTATTACATTATGGCCCTACCTTATAAGCAATACCATAGTGGAATAATTAAAGGCAGGTTACTTACTACCTTTTAGAGTCAAAGTAGTGAACTCCCAAGAATCATGAATAATATCAGCACAATTAGATGCAAACATGAAAACTTTTTCGAAATTAATGATAACTCTAAATATAGAACTGTATAGTTTTTTTAAAGTACTTCTTTCGTTGATATTGGTGAATACATCTAGAAATCTTTAACACTGGACGTATAACGTTATATTCCATTCACGGTAGGAATTACTCTCTGAAAGGTCTTTTTTTATACCAATATCCTACTATATAATAGATTTATGGTAGGGAAAAAGGCCTTTCAGAAGTCAATTCCTACGGTGAATGGAATATAATTTACCTGAAACTATTTATATCCTCAGAATAGCTTCTTAAATATATTTCAAGAAACGTTAATAAATCAAGAAATTAGAAGCGTATACAGTCAATATAATATTGGGAATCTCAAAGGCTATATTTTGACGAGAAATAATAAAAATATCTCAATGGCGTTAGCCTTCAATTGAGCTATACCTACCAATCGACCGCCACCCTTAACAATAATAGTGCCAAAATTTGCGGATAGAGAGTATAATGTGGCCCTCACAACGAGCCCTACGTCCGTTAATCTCAAATTCCTAGACCGGAGATACTACTACCTAATAATTATTCAAGTAGATCCTCATTCGCCTTCACAAGGCTGAATCTGATTCCGTTGCTGACCCAGTGCTTCACAGAATAAATCTGGAAGTGCTGGGAGTCGAGCCCAGGATTTCCGGATCTGTAGACAAGAACTGTGGCCACTAGACAACAAAGGCTCGATAAATAATAATGGCGTCAACTACGTACGATATTATTTGTTATTATTGGTAGTATGACAACAATTATAATTATATTTTTTATTTTCCACGTGCAATTTTCAGCGCTAGTGTTACATACACTTAGCATTATAGTGTAAATACATTTTTTCTCAAACCAAGATTTTGGTAGGAAGAACAATATCTGGTATTTACTTAAGATACTAAAGCCATTTTAATATTTTATCTGCAGCTTCCACTTTTGATAGATATTATCAATAACTTTCAAACAACACATATACGAGTATTATAGAACAATGTTTTCAATCCTGGCAGCAAATAAACGTGTTCGAATTTTCTAAACTGTTCCTCCAACTAAAATGACGGGATACCTTGCTATTCCTTGCACTTAAATATAGTGATAGTTTAGCTATATTTTTAAATGGTGAACATAAATAAAACCCTGAATCGTTGGCCACATGGTCTAAGGCGTTACTCTCGCAATATACTAGACTGCTGGAGATGGGAATATCTGGGTTCGAATTCTGGTAGGGCGTACTGAAGGTTTTTCCCTAAATGGGTTTCTACTCTCCCTCCATTCAAATGTGGGTACACGTCCTCTAAATTTAACCTTTTATCCTTGATACACTAGCCTAATTAAAGTATATGTGTATAACTCGAAGGGGTAGTGAGACGCGGTGCTAAGGAAAATATTAACACCACACACTTACTATGTTGATACTCTTCGTAGTTTTCACATCTGACGTGCTATTAGTACCGTGAAAGCTGCTACCTTTCCTCAATATGAGTTTTCGCACATAGTCCTGACTTATAATATATTCAACGCCTTTTCAGTCCAGTATGAACAATGGGGCAGCTGTATGGAGTAGGATGGCCTTTTATCCCTGAACTAAGAGCTGTGTCCTGGACTGACGTAGTCCCAGATTTTGTTCCCAATTTCTTGCTTATATTCTATGCCTCTATGACACTAGAGCTCTAAATTTCATTGCAGCACTTACAAAAGAACGCCACCTATCCCTATCTTGAGCTAGTTCTATCCAATCCCCTTCATCACACCCTATCTCTTTCAGGTCCATTGTAATGTTATCCTCCCATCTGCGTATAGGTCTTCCCATCGGGTTTGTCAATCAGAACCTAATAAGTTTCTAGAATCTCCCATTCACGCTGCATGTCCTACACACTGTAATCTACGAGACTTTATTAGCCTAACAATGTATTTTAAAACTATCATTTCCCAATTTGTTTAATAAATGAATCCAAATAGAAATTTATATTAAGTAAATAATGATATGTTAATAAAGCCAGTTTCTAGAAGCAACAATTGTAGAAACTATTTATTAATTATGTACACATTTATTAATAGCGACGAGAATTTCTAACTAGTTCCAATTTGTTTCTTTCATTTGGTTTTATGTGCCTTAATTTATATTATCTTATTAATTTAATTCACTTATCACAATATTTGATATACTTAGGGCCAATCTTTCAATGTCTCGTCAAATTCCTTGTAACTTAACTGTTCGTAAAGTCTAGCCGTTGTTTAAACTTGGCGATGTGTTTTACAATATTATTTTATAGTGCTAGTCAAATTACAACAGGTGCCTTCCATTAGTTCTTATCGTTAACTTTCTCGGAGTGCTAGTTTTGTTTCAAAGATTTTGATTGGCGTAATTTGACCATATAGAATATAAATAAGTCATTACTACGTCTATAGAACTGTTATGAAAACAAATCAATCAGAGTAGGTCAAATTTATCACGTCTGAGTAAGGTTATCTGTTATCATTTATCTACTTTATTTTCTTGCTAAATTTCTGTTGAAAATAATAAACGCGAACGAAGTGTAAATATTTGCAAAGAAGAGGAAATGTTTCCGTTTGAATTAATAGATAAATAAAAACAAACGATTGAAAGTAAACAAAACGACCGTGTAACCTGTTTGTAATTAGTGTTAAATCACTTTAAGAATTTCTAGCTCTGTGTTTTTATCCAAACGAAAACGTAAAATAAATTCTTCCTCGTTATAAAATTCTAGGAAATTCCAGCGTTTCAAGTATCTCTTCAGTCTTCGAAGTCTTGTGTTCCTTAGAACGTGAAACTCATCTTATAAACCAACATCATCATAAAATAAATCACAAATTTCATAAGATAAATAAATATAACCTTTCTTTAATAATAACGATTATAATAATAATAATAACAATAGCCTTAAAAACAATATGGCGGAGTGTTTAACGTTGTTAATGTGGGCGTTATGTTTGCACACCAGAAGGAACTCACTTTAAATTTATGAGCACTTTTACGTGGACATTAGTGCTAAGAAAAAATGGTAGAATCAAAAGTAACCTTATTTTAAGCCCTAACGAGCAGAATATCGTGACATTGTAAGATTGGGCATTACTTTATTAACACTATCAAATAGAGTGAGAAAAAAAACCCATGACTAATGGTTGTATACTTTACACTTCGTTTACCCTGTAGGGAAGTAACTTACTATGGTGTGAATTATAAGAATGTATTATTATTATTATTTAGCACCGCGTCTTACTACCCGTTCGGGTAATATGCTTTAAGTACTAATTACGTTAATGGATTAGGAATTGGGAAGGTTGAATTAGAGGAAGTGAACCCGCATTTGCGTGGAACAGTTCACCCGACCAAGATTCGAACCTCGATCTCCCCGTCCTCGGTGGTCGAGCTCAACACGACTAGCGCGTTAGCCAACTACGCCACCAAGGTGGGTGATATAGGATTGTAATCAGTCAAAGTAGGACTGCTACCTTTCAGGGTAAATGAAGTGTATCATTTAAATAGGAGCCATCTTCACAGGTTCTCGTCAATGATTTAAAAACGGCTGTCCAATAAAATGCAACGAAACAATATTTTCACTCCAGTGTAGAGAGTGTACGGTTGGAGCCAAGCTGAACGGCCTCTACTGCACTGACATCTCGCTCGAATGAGCTGACGGGCTCTAGCGGTCAGCGGCTGGTCACTGTGCGCCGTTAGTTATGCAACACTGCATCTGAAAGGCTGCTGGGACGAGCGGAGATAGGGGTGGAAACCCGGTGGTGGGGAGGGGGGTCGGATCCATCGACGCAAACCCTCGCTCGCTTCCCTATTCAGGTTCAATGGCGGATTAGTGAGACGATGCGGCATAATTCGTCCACGCAGCCCAACGTTCAAACACAAATTTCACTCTCATAATCATCATCGTCATCGTCGACGTCTTCTGGGACTTGCCTGAGCGCTTAGATAAACATTTGTATTGTCATACTCCAGCCATCCAGTAGCGATTACATTCAGCCCTATTTGTACTAAACCTTAGGTGTATAATTCCTCTAACCCCCAAGTCTCACGTTCAAACCTTGTAGTGGTTTGATAAAAATTAGATGTGGCAACAAATTAAAACCATGAAACCTACATAATAAGTGTTTCCGAGTATGTTGCTGCAGTAAGGTCCTTTTTATCAATTTATTCAAATGGAATTAAAACTTAGCCCTTTAAGGTGCAAAAAAAATACACATTTAAAAAATTAAATTCACTAGACATTCATAAGAATAAATATCAATTTAATGAAAACACTATATATATATATATATATATATAAACTTTACATGGATCCTTCTTATAAATTGATTTTCAAAGCCCCCAGAAAATTAATTTGAAGTCTAAGGTGCAAACTTAGACTAACCATAATGTAAATACATACTCTACATTTATAAATGAATTAGAAATTCAAATAGTCGTGAATGTGTCTTATTTTTTGTTGAATGTCAATATGTTTGATTCAAACATATTTCAATACATCTATCTATTTCATGAACTATATGGTTTAGTCTTTTAGATTAACACAAAATAGTGCGTGTTTGATATATGGCATTTTTCATGTTACAAAGAAAGATATTAATTTAATAAATGATCAATGTATGTGTGTTATATATATATTTTGAATTAATTCTATAATTTTATCCGAACGTTTTCACACGATATATATTCTCACGAAGAAGTCCTAGTTCTTCCACTGATTCCAAATTGAGAGTTGTGATAGGCCAAATGCATGTACTTTAGCTAAATTAGTTTAAATCCCTGCAGCTGGAATCCATCCACGCTTCCTTAGAGTCAGAATCGACCTCCCTGCCCACTCAGCTCAGAGAAAAGGCTCACACTCTAATGCACAGTAAAGGAGATTTTAATGCTTTCCTTGAGATTGAGACACTTACAGTAGCCCCATGGCAACTTTGGTGCTGACTGGCAGTTTTGAAAAGTTACCAGACCAAATTATGTATCCCTACACGGAACCATATGATCTGCAAAAACAAGTGTTGAGCAGCTGTCACTTCTGACGGTCAAAATGTAGGTATACACCTAAATGTTGAATGTCAGAAGTCAGCTGTGAGCTGTCAGTCAGCACCAAAGAAGCCATGGGGCTACTGTAGGTGCATGTGCTGCATCACATTCGTAAGCCGTTGAGCCGCGTCATGTCTATTGTTAGCTGCCTGAACTAGGAGATAAGCCCAAGAGAAGAATGGTTAAGAATGAAAGGTAATGGAAAGAAAAATGGTAGGTGGCTTCACTGCCTACTACCCCTGCCCCCCTCTAAAAACACTATTCTTTCATCCTTCTCTCTCCCCTCATCATCTTTCTCCCCCTTTTTACTTTGTGCGCACATATACACCCACACACTCACAGAAATTCACTCACACACTCACAAATACACTCTCGTATGTTCTCTCTCTCACACACACATACACACACGTCACACACACACACTCTTATGCCCACACATTATTGCTTATATTAATGGTATTTATATCACCATTTCTCTCTACTGTGTCATCACTTATTAACGTGGATTAGTGAGTATTTAAATGAAAAATATTGAATATAATGAAATGTAGTGAATTACTCCAATCAAATTGTAAATATTTAACTTAAAGTAAGGAGAATTTATTAAATCGTCAAAGGTAGTGTCTTAAACAAATTTAATTTTAATGACTAAAGTAAAATACATTGAAAGTATCACCCTTCATCAAAAAAAGTAATATATGTATAAAATACATGGCAAATATATATATATATATATATATAATGTATATGTTATATATATATTTTATACATGGCAAATATATAGATATATATGTTATACATATAAAATTAAGACCATAACAATAAATAATAAATTAGCCAAGGGGAATTGACTCTCATAAGCATGGATAAAATATAGTGAGAAAACTAAAAATAGAAACAAACTAGGAAATGAAACACAAGGTCACACCACTTTACCAGAATTCGTACTCTGACTTTCTCGTCAACGGTGACAGAGGGAAAACCAAGTCTAACGCCTTAGCTTACTTGAGATCACCTCTGCGGGTATTTTTCTATTCAAAAGCAAACCCAAATGAGCAGATAATTAAAACACGTTTATTCACTGAAATGCATGGATATTTTGCGTTTTCATTTATTTCAGTGCGATACGAAACTAATCTTAAAATATAATCATAGCATTATATCTACCCCCAATTGGCACGTGACCTAAGATTCGCAATTGTTGCTGACTGGAACGAATCTTGACCTGGTAATATGGTGAGGATCGTATTACGAACTTGGTTTTTTCTATTCTAGCCCTGCGCTACTGTGGGTGCACTTCCTATAACATTATTCCTCATTTTTGACTAAAAGTTTAAGTCACTAAAATCCCTTGTGTTAAAACTCAATAACTAAAACCCCAACGAAAAAAAACATAGCACTTTGTTGGTTGATAAGTACCTGATTTTAGCAAGGTTGAAGATATTAGGGTTTTAATCACGGTCGGGCCGACTGAATGTGGTTTTTCCCTAATTGGTTCCCCATTATATTTCCAAGTAAGTACAGGTAGATTACCTATAGAATGCTACCTTCCTCATTCGTACCTCATTAGAGTAATCATATATTTATATATCCTGAACGGTGATAAAAAAAATACCAAAGTTAAAATGAAGTTAATGTCCAGAGCAGTTTTCAAATAACTCTTAAGTTTTTTTATCTGCTCATAGTTTTTTTGTTGATAGCCACGCGTAAAAGCTGCTTTCCTGACCCCCTTTCCCTACCTCTACCCTCAACCTCAAACCTGACAAGCAAACCTAGAAAAAAAATCCCTTCAGGGTTACCAAAATACAGGTAGATGTAAGAAAATATTGTATATCCCTTGATTTTATTACGGCTAGACATCTGCAACACCTTTTACAAAGAAATTTAAAAAAATGTGGTTTTCAAACTTAATGGCATTTTATTATATTATTAGTGTTATTTTAAAGGCATTGATAATATCTATCAAAAGTGGAAGCAACAGAACACATGACTTGATGCATGAATACATGGACATTGCTCTAATATCTTTCTCTAGCATCCATATAATGACAATTGGGGTATATTTGTCTGGCTCATGAAGATGGGTTTGTTTTGTTTTTAACATCACTAGGTGTACTATTGGCCACAAGGGAGTGCGCGCAAAATGTGTTAGTCTCGTCACGATTGGTTTGTCTTTTATTGGGAGGTGTAAGTTCCAATTCCAGCCGTGTGTATCTAATAACTATTATCTAAATATTTTACCATCCTCCCCCCACGCAAGTGCAGATACAAATTGGTAAAAATTGCTTTCTATATTCCTACCTCATTTGTTATATGAATTATAAAAAAAACGCGTCTGTTTGGTGTTCGACTGGTAACGTCAAAATATGTAGGACATCAAACGTATATACTAAATATGTCACGATTACTGTTTTTCTAGATTTAGATTCTTAAGTTCATCCTCGATTTTTTTTTTATTCTTAAAAATTTCACATATCATTTATATTTCCAAGCATGCAACCTCATATACAGACAATTCTTATTCAATTTCAAAGCACAATAAGAATAAACTAAAGAAAAAAGTAAAAATCTATAAAAACAATTCAAATAAAATGTTGACAAAGAAAATACTCCATTTTACTAAGTCTCGAAGCATATGATACATAATTAATAAAATAATTAGTAATTTCAATAGTAAGCATATTTATTTACCTAGATATTAAGCCTCACTGAGTAAAACATTTATAAATATGAAGTTATAATAATTATATTGGCAGAATCCAAAGAAGAGGATTAGATTTGAAATATTTTATAATAATATCCTTCAAAACCTACTGTTAACGACTGGATGGACTCGGATATGATATGATCCACGTGCTCTCAATAGAAAATACTACAAGTCATTTTAATAATACAAATCTTCTTAAAAATACTAAACTTACAATAGAGGAATCCCAAGAAGATAATTAAAGCTAATACATTCAGGAATAATATGCTTCAAAACTTACTCACCGTGGCTGGATGGGATTGGATAACGCTAACATGCCTTCTAGCATAATATTGAACACGAATGGCGACAGAGTGCTTCCTAACACTTCCACTTAACCTCTCCTTCAGTCGTAGAAAAGAACTAAACCTATGTTAGGTTCGCTCCCAAGACCCTCGAGCGCCACTGTCGTGGCAGCGTATCTTCGAACCTCCCCTTTTCCACACCCCGCAGGCTCCTATCATCAGCTGTGTTATCACGTCTTTTGTTCCGTTTTAGTCCAAAAAGGGGTATAAAATAGGTACTCTCAGATTTTCAAAATATTATATCACATCACGTCGTTGAAGAAGGAACTTCTCTCCACGAAGGGACCGGTGGCCATGGAGTATTGGGCGTGTTACTCACCACCGCGCCTCCGAGGAAAAAAACTCTCTTCACGAAGGGACCGGTGGCCATGCAGTATTAGCGTGGTACTTACCGCAGCGCCTCCAAGGAAAAACTCTCTCCACGAAGAGACCGGTGGCCATTATGTGTTGGACGTGTTTATCACCACCGCGCCACTAAGGAATATCCTCTCCGATTCCTTAAGTATAGAGGCGACGCCCATCTAACTTATTGTTAAGTTAAATAATTAGAAATTGTTTATTTAATAAGTCCATCTGACTTATTGTTTATTTCAGACTTAGTATAGTCGAGGCGACTATTACGATTATTTTGACTTTTTGTTTCAGTCAGAATGACTAGATTTTGGTTTTGTTATTACAACTCTGTTGATGCTGTCACAGCAACTCTAGTGTTGCTCAAGTCCTTCAGACTTGTTATATTGGTCTAAGCGGCCTTGTTTTTCCTATATCCATATGCTATAGCTTCGATACAGGAGCCTTGAGCTCCAGATGTAATAAGGACTTAGTCCAAATGGTTGTTATTCTCAGCGAGCACGATATTTCTCATTTGATTCCTTAGAATTACACATTTGTTTTTATGGCTACAAACAAGCTGTCTATATATTTTTTAGGACCCAGGTGGGTTAGTGTGTTCATTGTATTGAATTATTCTTGTTGCCACGCTTCGCGTGTGGTATTAGCTTGGGTGAGTAAAGCGCGGAACTACGCTTGTTTCTATATGAAGTCTGCGCGGATAATACCTTTTTTCTCTTTGGCCATTTTTGGCACTTATTGACTGAGTATTAGTCTTGTATGAATTATATTAGTATTGTACCCCAAGGAGTGGGTCAGTAAACACATGTACTATTGAATGCTCTGGCAGTACCAATAGGGAAAGGACCGGCCATAGTACTATTTTGTGTAGACACCTGTTTGTTAGCCATCTACCAATGTAATCAAATAACCTTTCTATTGCAATTCATTATACTATGTTAATGGCAGTGGTGGGATCTGAGACCACGCCTCCGAAGATACTGGTGGTCTATAGCTTAACTCGTGTTTAGACAAGCCTGTGTACTCGTATTTAGACAGTCATGTGTACTCGTGTTTAGACGAGCCTGTGTACTCGTGTTTAGACGAGCCTGTGTACTCGTGTTTAGACAATCCTGTGTACTCGTGTTTAGACGAGCCTGTGTACTCGTGTTTATACGAGCCTGTGGCCTCGTGTTTAGACAATCCTGTGTACTCGTGTTTAGACGAGCTTGTGGCCTCGTGTTTAGACAATCCTGTGTACTCGTGTTTAGACTAACCTGTGTAATCGTGTTTATACGAGCCTGTGTACTCGTGTTCAGACAATCCTGTGTCCTAGTGCACGGACCTGTGTCTTCGTATTTTATACGAATGTATGAATAAAGAAGAGTCGTGAATGACTCAATGACTTGAGTTTCTACTAAGTATTATACCAAAATTTTGCTGAGCACTATGTCTTATAGCTATAAATCCAGATGCTTTTGTCCTAGGAATTAACTGATTAACCTTTCTGACAGTGAATCCGCTTTTAAAAGGTTTATAAGAAAACTGTTTTAAATGTTGGCGGGAAAGAATATTTTGAGAGTCTACTTTATTTTTAAGCACTTCTAATGCAAGATTTTTCTATAAATTTTATTTACATAGCAAGGTTTTTAAATAAAGTTCTTCAAATTGTTATTAAATTTCAAATTTTCATCAAATTTTCAGAAGTAGGCTATTTGTAAACTACACTAACACTTTTTGTAAAAATTAAAATGCATCCTTATTTATCATGAAAAACTATTCCAAGATACCAATTTGTAGCTCAATCTCCTAGGTCAATTTCAAAAAACCTCAATTTTTTTATAATTTGTTGTAAGTAAACTAACCTAAAATAAATTTGCTTTAGAAAAATAAAGATATACATTATTGATCCTTTAAAATAGACACCCGGTACCAATTTTGAATAAAATTATTAAAGATGTTAAAAAAAATCAAATTTGACAAAATGATCATATCTTATGTATTATAATTTTTTATTTTAAAAAATAAACAAAATGCATCTTGATATTTATTGTTCAAAAAACCTAAAAGATACACTTTTTCAACTAAATTGCTAAACCTTTTTTTATTTAAAAAAAGTCAACAGTAAACTACCCTCAAATGGGTCCCCCCTCCCACACAAAAAATAGAAAATTCTATTTATCATGTCAAACACTATATAGATACATTTTAAACGAAATAATTAAAGCCATTTTTAAAATATTTCAAATTTTTGAAAATCATTCATCAGTAAACTACCTTTAACATAATTTACACCCGAAATCCAAGTATATCGTGTTATCTAGGAGGTCAGCCACTCCCTAGAAGTACATTTTATACACGAAATAGTAATTGCCATTTTAAAAAATTTGGAATTCATAAAAATCCCTCATTAGTAACTTACCAATAATTTGAGGGATAGGGGCCAGTTCCAAAATATATCCTGAAGTATAGCTCTATATATTCTAGATATAGAGGTTGAACAAAATCATTCAACTGGTTTGAGGTCCGTGGCCAGTGACAGATGGACAGACAACAAACTTTATTTCTATTTTTTATTGATCTGTAGCTAATACATCAATATACTTGTAAAATTAAAATGTATATCAAGCAGGGCCATATATACCCCCGGGGCAGTGCCCCTGGGACCCCTAGCATAGAGGCCTCCTAAACGAGGAGGATTGATTTTTAATATCTTGAATGAAAGCAGACCAAAGCTTTAATCAAACGCATCTTGTCTCAATATTTAACTCTCGCTGTTTTTCCTTGCCAATCCGTTAAAACTTTCACTGTATGAGCCTTTCCACTTTGATCATAAGCCTGCCAGTACATCATACGGGGCATACGACCTACAATATTATTTATATTTTTAATGTTAATACTTATGTATTTTAGCTTGGTAATACAAAGTGTATTGTAGTACTATTGCATTTTGTTTGTGCGCATTGGCCCAGTGTAATTTTAAAGAATAATTTGAAATTTAACTTTATAAATAATTTACCTTAAGGCTGTCGCTTACCTTAGTCATATTGCATGATTTTATATTAAATTCAGTATTAACTTCACCGGATCAAAACTATCTAATAACTAACAACACACATCAAAAAAGACTTACTAAAAGAAAATGGGAATGTGGGATTTAGAGGTGGAAGGGAAAAAAATAAAAAAGGAGGGGACCCATTATCCTTTTACTATTTTCAACTTGTATTTTATTTGAACAGGTAACTTCTCGAACACTAAATATTTGCCAGGCATTGTGAACTGAGCTATAAAACCCCTTCAGAGCACCAAGTTAAGTAATATTCAAACTTTCAAGGTGGAGTTTGTAAGATAACAAATTCTGGTTTCGCCTCAACCTCTTTTCAAGATATATGTGTCGAAGGGACATGAATCTACAATGAAGGGGTGACCCAACCTCCCCCAAATCAGATATAAGAAAACACGTAATGTGACTTCAACAAATGTTTACCATTCCGAAACATATTGACATACAACCTATTAATATCACAAACACATTTCACTGGTGGTTGGAGTACTGTAAGCAAATGTGTCCACTTAGATCCAGAGAATTGATCTATTAATGATCTTCTACCTCTATACGAGCTCATGTGCAACCATTCAACAAACCACGATGAACTTTACTTCCCGCCTCGATCCAATTTTGGTTAACCCAATGTTCGGTGTTGCCAGTGTAAATACCAAGATAGTTTACATCCTTCAGAAGAACATTGGTAATTGTTGGGCTCATCCGTTCTATTTACACAATTTCCAACCCAAATAGCTATATTCTTGACCGCATTCAATTCTGCTCCAGACCTACACAATTATATTTCATTTCCTTGAACACATCACCATGAATGACATAAAGTGTCACACCATCTGCATACGCAGTAGCCACTGGTACTTCAGTGAAAGTGGGTAATGTAAAACCATAATTTTACAAGGTCTGCCTGCACATATGTAAGAAAGGTTCTATACAAATTGTTAACCATAGGCCGGAACACTGTAAACGGTGCAGTTACTACATCTCTAACTCATAACAATCATTGTGACTTTAGTTATAAGGTACGAACGTAGGACATATAGTTTTTTACGAACTCAAATTTGGACACCATTGATAACATATAGGCGTGTTAAATAGAGTCATATGCAGTTTTCTGATCCAAGGAATGTATGGCAAAGTAGGATAGTTATTGTATTGCCACAATGAATAACATCTCGTATAAGATGAACATTTTCATAGCTGGACCGTTGAGGGATGAAAAACGTCTGGGTATTATTAATCACATTAAGGAGGATAGCTTGCATTCTATAAGATATGGTACGTGACAATAATTTATACTCAACATTAAGTACAGATACTTATATTTAATTATGTGACAAAGTCCTATACCCATCCTTAGAAAGTAAAATAAGTACAGGTTTATTCATAGAAGGCGATAACTTATCAGATCCAAGAGCAACATGAACCATATTTAAAAAATCAGTCTGATTTAATTCCATAAACATTGTTAGAAATCTAATGGTATATCATTATATCCGGGATCTTTATTTTTTATTAAGTGCACGAACTGCTTCCGTCAACTCCACTAAAAATGTCAGAGTCACAAACAACCTTTTGATCTGATATTCATTTAAAGAGGAAATACCATTTAAAAATTCTGGCACTTCAACACTTGTTACTAAATGCGAAGAAAAATGTTTCTTAAAATTTTCACAAGCAAAACTACTTTTGCTGGTGTCAGACGTTATTTGCCCATTTATATTCAGAGGATCTAAATAAAGTTGATCGGAACGCTGTTTAAACTGTGCAAGAAACTTGGGCGCATATGTATCCTTATAGCGGGAATGCTCTACCGATTGAATGTCAATTGCCATGTGACTATACAGTATTCTAATAGTTTCTTCACAAAGACGAAGAAAGTCATTTTCATTTGAAGTCATGTCCAGTTTTCTAATATTTGCTTCAAAAAGACGAAGAAAGTCATTTTCATTTGAAGTCATGTCCAGTTTTCTAATATTTGCTTCACAAAGACGAAGAAATTCATTTTAATCAGACGTCGTAATAACTTTAGATTGAATTTGTTGAGCCATAACTTGCAACTTACTAATTTCCTCGTAAATAATTTTGTACTAGTCCACATATAATTGCATAGAAACTTCACGTTCTTCTGACTTAAGCTCGTCCCACCAAAACAATGGGTTTTTACTATGTTACATGTGCTCTGAAATAAAACACAACATATTACTGATAGTTAATTTGTAATATTCATTCTCTAACAACTGGTAATTGAGTCTCTACTACGCCTGTATATGCTTTTTCACATTAACTGCACGCATCAACTGTTCTATAACAGAATATAACTAATTAGGATTTACTTAAACGAGGTCTAAACGTGAACAAGGAAAAATTTTACGAGCACCCATATATATATATAACATACTTCATCAGGATGAGCATTTTTCCATATATCAGACAATCTATCACGTTTGAAGCGTATAACCCGAAGGAATAGTAAGACGCATTGCTAAATAAATACGAATATTACGTTTAACTAGGCGCAGAAGAGCCTAACTAAACACTAGTCTAGTCCCAGTACAATTAATCAGGTTTTCTGGTAGAAGAGTTATGTTTCAATTACCGGCCAGAAACACATGCTTTAAAACGGCAAGGTGCTGTAAGTAGAGTGTCAAATCCTCAACCACAAGGATAGTGTGGACATTAGCTTTAGGCATATATACTGGGTTCACTGGTTTATGTGGGAAATATCTGAGGTGTGGGTAGTAAACTTCAAAACAACACAAAAGTCCTTATTAGCATATGCCCTCTGTTCAACGATTCTAGAGATAAGGCCTTCTAAGTTTCTGCTGGAATTGTTAATAGTCCTAAATGATACACCCTATTTTGTGTAGCTACAGCCCTTCCTAAATACAAGTAGTGCTACATCATTTACCAGCGGTGCAACAGGGGTGTATAGAGCTAGGACTACTAACAATGTTCGCAGAAACTTGGAAGACCTAATCTCGGGAACCATCAAACATATGACATATATCGTATGGAATTTTGTTTAGAGTTCTACTATCCACACCACAGATACTTCCAACATCAATACATACACCTTGTATATTACACAAATGGTTGATCTTACTATGAATTCTTAATTTGGCATCATGTGCATATCCTGGTTTAAGTAGTTTGTCTTCTAAATACATTATATAGAGTTGATCTAATATCCATTAGTATCCCTGAGCTATCTAGAATTAAAGAGGCAGTAAAAAAATCTGCTAAGCCCTGATGTAGCCTATATGACAAAAGTTGTGAGCTAAAGTTAGTTTTGGTCCAAACAATAATTCTGCTCTTACACGTTTTAGATAAACAGAAATAATGTGTTCTTTGCCATCACTGTGTATTCCCCATGCATCGAGAGTGAGCGCACAATAATCATGAAAAATGAAGCAAAAAGGAAACACATTTTGTTGTTATAAACATTAATAAATAATATTTTAAAACTTAATAACCTGCTACTTGAAGTTATTTTATCAAACGCAACACGCGTTGCCTTAAATTGTAACTTCAAACACAGGACAACGAATCTTGCAAGATTTCTGCTAAGTCCTTAAAAAAATTTTGTGAACTTACACGCCACTGAAGCAGCATTTTTATAGCCCCTAAATTTTTTTAAACACTTGCTAACGTTTCTTTATTTAAAAGTAAATCTCTAGATTAGTTCATTAATACTCAAAGTGTCTTTGACTTCTAATTTTTCTGCCTGTGAGCATCAAGAAAATGTTGACACAACAGCCCATTGATCATTAGAGTCATCACTGTTTTCTAGCACTTGACTTTTTACATCGTCCTCACTAAATTCCGATGACTCATTAATAATATTAATTGGCCTTTTCCCACCAATAGATTTTATTAACAATAGTTGGGATTAAAAAATTCCTAATACTATTCCCCTTATCTATATGAGAGTCACTAGCTTTATTGGGTGACATTTAATAACACGTTAGTACACAATCAGATTCAATACTCCCAGAAAATATAGTACTGTCTGTGACCTCAGCTTTCACTTGTTTTATTGCTATTTCTTTGAAATTGACTGAGGGCAATGCTTAGGGACATTTTTATTTATTTATCATTACTTTCTGTCTTGAGTCCTAGACTATAAATCAGGACCTATGTTAAAGTGTTTATATACCTATGCTAATAACTAGTTTATCCAATTTGAAATCATATTACTTAATTTGATGTTGATTATAGCTTCTAATCTAATTGTTCCTATTTCCCCATCTAATTTTATCCTACTAGGTGGTACGCCCCTGGTACCCTGACCCACTGGGTGTCCCACCGCTTTCGGCTCTAATAGTCCCCAGATCGGTGTAAGCTCCAGCGGGGCGCGAGCGTCTCCCATCCCCTGGGGAATTTAGTTCCACCTACCTCCAGCTAAGACCACCCAAGTGGGCCAGACCATGTGAGTTGAGGGTTTTCTTCCTCCGCCTCTTGATGTTATTTATTCTATTACTCTAATTCTCAGCTGGCAACTTGGCTGCCTCAGGTCCCTCAGCAGCTTCCACTACTGGCATCCTAAGGGAGCCTTCCTCAGCTGGGCTCCGGATGTCCTGGAGTTCCTCGTCCCATTCCACTCTGCCAGCCGGTAACATCTATGTTTTGTCTCATATAAGTCTTTGTTCCAGTTTCATAGTATGTCTTCTGATTCTGTCTCTGATGTTGAGTCGTCACCTTCTGTAGTGTTACTGTCGTCACTGGTTTCATAACCTGTCTCCTAGTCTTAATGGCTATTATATAAGTGTCCTTTTCTCTCTTTGACACGTCGTTCGCGATTGTATCTAGGAGACCCCACCTATACACGTCACGCAATATATGATAAATTGCGCTAGCCTGTAATGGAACTTGCATTGTTTCCCTCTCTTTTACCATTAGTTGACATTCCCGTACGAAGTGTCCGGAGATAGCCTCCTATCCGAATTTGAATAGCATGTCTTCTGTCAAGATAATACTTCTCTATAAGCTTCGGAACTAACATCCAACCCATACCAGTTTGAGCCGGCGTGCCCAAGCGCTTGCCCCCATAACCCATGATGTAATCTAATAAGGCTTGATGGTAAATCCATATACAAAGCCTGGTGAGTCTAAACTGACTCTGTTCAATGCTAATAGTCTTGTTCATTAGTTTTAAGGCTCTTACACATATATTCTCCACGTGCATTATGAAGCAGCACTTTTCATCCAACGTAACTCCTAGATATCTGATATCTACACTTCGTCAAATCATTTGTCTGTCAATCCTTATCATGAGGTCTCTCTTCAATGCTCCCTTGAACAACACATATGTTGTCTTTGCAGGTGCCAAACTTAATTTCACTTTCTTCTTGCACCAAGAGTCCAGCCCAGCTAGAACCGCATTATTCTTGGTTTCAAATTCCAATCTTGACTTGACTTCAACAATTATCAGTGAGGCATCTGCAAAGGCAACCACTCCCACCGTACCTGGGAGCGCTTCTATTTCCAACAAACTGGGTTCGAGCCCTATGTCCCAAAATATTGGTCCACAGACCAATCCCTCTGGACAGCCTTTCGTAAGTTTCAAACTTATTCATATTCCTGGACATCTCAAGGCTGCATATCTGTCCCTACAGTAGTTCATAAAAATTCTGTAAAAACTCCCCATTCATTATAGTTCCCTTAACTATTTGAATAGTGATGCTCACCATAAATTATCGAATACTCCAGATATGTCCACGAATATCCATGTAGCATATTTCCCACGTGCCCTATCAACAAGTTTCATGACCTCACAGATAGCGTCCTCCATAGATCTGCCTCTCTTAAAGCCGTACTTTTGCCGGTGCATGTCAACAATCTCACTATGCTTCCTCAATCTGTTACACAAGATCTTTTCTTGAAGTTTTCCACATATATTTAATAAACAGAGTGTCCTGTATGACTTAGAAAGCTGAAGATCCTTGTCCTCACCCTTGCTAAGAACGACTACCTAACTTTGTTTCCTTACATTAGGAACTCAGCCCTGGTCCATGCATTCATTCATGAAACTAGCTATAAAGGGCGCTACTACCTGTTTTCTGATTTTCTGAAGGACCTTAACTCTGATTCCATCAAGTCCAGGTGTCTTATACTCTTCATTTCAGCCACCAACCTTATAATCTCTTCCCGTGTGATTGGATCTGTATCTGCTTTGTTGTAGTAGTTCCTCTTCATGTACATTCATGAAGGGTTTTTTTGTTCCTCGTCGTCTTTCATATTATCGTTTGGAAACAGTGTTTCAAGCAACAATCTTGCTTATTATTCCCAGCAAGAAGTCATATCCCCACCCTGAGTCTTCAGCGTCGAGATCACAGCTGGGGGGATTTACCTTACCGGTCACTATCTGAAATGGTATGCCCAAGCATTATTCTTCAGCTCCTCCTGAACGTATTGCTCCCAGCTCTCCCTCTTAGCCTGCCTCAGGGCAGATTCATACTCTTCTTTCTTTCTGTCTTCTATAGATATCCAGTAACATGCCACGACTACATGGATAATGACAGTTCTGGTATCTCCTCCTCGCTGCCCTCATTTCCATCCGATTTTTGCCGAGCCTCTCATTACAGGGTTTATAGATTATTCTTAATTTTCCCTTGAATATCGGGATGGCCACTTTCATCGCCCTTTGTACAGCTCTCGTAAACTTCTTCGCTTTCACATCTACGTTTCCTCCTTTTACTATATCTGTTGGTAGCTCCAATTCTCTCTTTAATCTCTCCCAATCGGCTTTGCAGATGTTGAATTTAGGTCTTATTCCCACTTCATCTTGCAGCCCTAGATCTCCTCCAATCTCAAAAGTGATCAAGTTATGGTCACTAATTGTGAACCCGTCCAGTACTGTTCAGTTCTTAACGATCCCAATCACTTCTTGTTTGCATAGAGTGACGTCTATGTTTAAGCTTGCTCCTGTTCTCCCCGCATGGGTGGGTGGATTCTCTATCATATTTAGCACTTATAGCCTTCTCGCCACTAATGTCTCTTCTAACATCTCTCCTTTCTTATATGCCCTACATCCACACCACCTTCCATCCGGCCTTCTCAACACATCGTTGAACCACAGGGGTGACTTCGTATTTGCATCTGTGAGGAATACCACTGGGGCATCTCTATAGACGTCATATATAGCTTATATTTGCTCCAGGTATTTTTCAATGTCTTCCCTGTACTGGGGGTACATGTTGATTAGGATGAATGCGCGTTTATCTGTTCTTATGTCTACACAAGTGACCTTCTCGTTGCAGTATTGATCTACTCTTATAACCGTTATATGTGTATTGAATATTACTATCGAACTCATGGGCAACGATATACTAGTGATAATTCTTGCCTTGTTAGGCTTAGTGACAGGGTGAATACTAACAGTTGGTATATAGTCAACATATGACACTTTAATTAGTTGAACACTATCATTAAGCAGGTTCAGTACCACCCCTGACCTCACTCAACTACGTCATTTTCCTAGTGCCAGAACCAACGTCACTGAAGGTAGTATTTCCGTGAGGACCACCTGACCACTCGTGGGCCGATTAGTTTTGTGTACAATTCCATTCCACGTGTCTGGGAAGAGAGAAGCAAAAACACTTGGCGTCATTTGTGGACAAATATGGTCGTCATGGCATACTATCTAATGCCAAATTAATATGTATGGGAAGAGATTCCTCCCTGTTAGAGGTAATCCTGTAAATACAATACGTCTAAGCGAGACCACATGGAAAAACGGTGGTAATGTTTTTCTGGTTTTAATTTCTCTCATCTGACCCGTAATATTCCCATATTCTGACCGGATTATTAACAGCAAATTATCTGTAATAGCTGGCGTAATATTGAAACCACTACTGTAGTAGACGACATAGCAGATCTTCAAATTGGGATAAAATTATTGTATATGGACACTCCTCGAAATTCTAACATTTTATTAACACTATCTTCATTTGTCATAAAAAAAACATATTCGTCCACCACCTACAGCTTCATTGGTGCTGAATGACAGCTCACAGCTGACTTCTGACAGTCAACATTTAGGTATATACATAAATTTTGACTGTCAGAAGTGGTAGCTGCTAAACACATGTTTTTGCAGATCATTTGGTTCGTCGTAGGGATACATAATCTGGTCTGGTAACTTCTCAAAGCTGTCAACTGTCAGCGGTGAGCTGTCAGTCAGTACCAAAGAAGCCATGGGGCTACTGTATGTTAGACGCATAACGAATACCATGTGGTCCCACAACATTACCCACACTTACTAAATAATATAACTCTTTACCGGGACCAATGGTGTCCACGTTCTGGCCTGTTTGATGACGTTCTATGTAGTCCATATTAAAAAATTGACCAAAATGTCAACAAGGGCCTTAATTACACAATTGATCAAATATGATAAAAGGGGAATAAATAGTAAAAAAAAGAAAAAAGGTGAGAAGTAAATAGTAAAGAATTAAAAGTATTAGTGTTTTTAAAGGTGTAAAATGAATAAAAAATTAAAATGCTGCAAAAAGTCCAAAAGAGGTGAAAAGGGGAAAATAGAATAAACATGTTAACGGGGTGCAAAGCGTAAACGGGGCGGAAAGGGTAAAATGGGTAAAATGGGCAAATAAGGCAGTAAGGGAAAAAGGTCAAAAAGGTTATTACTTAAGGGTAAAGACGGTAAAAAGTATAAATGTGGTAAAAAGTGCAAAAAGGGTAAAATGGGTAAAAAATATTGTAAATGGGATAAACGGGGCGAATCCAGAAAAAAGATGCTAAAATATTTTTTATTGGATTTAATAACAACCCATTAACATCCAATTGTTTTTTTTTTGTAACACTTTCTTTTATTACCTCCAACAGGCAAGAGTTAAATGTATGGTGTATAGAGAAGTTATAACTTAATCGTCAAGGGAATTGTAACCTTTTAAACACATTCAGATTAAATCTTCATTTTGACATTGTGTCAGCCTACTTTTGCGTTTTGTGTGACAATTTAAGCCAGTTAAGGATTCATATTTAAACTCTATTAAAGATTTGCTTACTATTTCCTATGGTTTATTTTATACACTGGACATAATTAATCAACTTTATGGATTCACTGTGCGAAGAACGGTATGGTAGAATTCTATAGAATAAACATAAAATTAATCGTCAGATATAAATTTGTCCATACTATGGCCCCTCCCACGGTACCATTTTTATATAAAAGGCTATAATATAAAACTGAAAGTATTTGACCTTTGATATAAGTTTCTTCAATAGGTCAAGCGGCAAATCAGTTAATAAAATAATTAGATAACTTATTAGTCAAAATTATGGTTGGTAGGATTTTCGAATGGTTCTCACAATGAACCGAGAGGAATAAGATTTAATGGTGTGGTTTTTTTTGTAAGTCCCTGATGATTTAAATATTTAAATATATTTTCATCTCTCTTTAACAGCGTTATGTAAATTCTTGGTTTTGGTGTAATTGATTGAAAATATATTTTGACTCTGCAAGGTGGCACAAAATAATTAATACCAAGTTACTTAGTTCAGTGTCATTAATGTGTTTATTTTTCTTAAAGTGTATTCTAAAATCTCAAAAAATCTACACTTAGAGCATACACATTTTAATGAGAAACACAAAGTTCATTTTTTGTTATATTTTAAGTGTTCAACCACTTATCTATTGGGTACAAGGCCCTACAGATTCATCCAAGTCAATGATAAATATTATATTGTTTGTTGTTTCATCGTTTGTGGCGGCTATTCATGATACTTTTTAATGAAGATCTACTCTAACTTGTGTAGAAAACAAAGTTTTATTTTTATCAAAATCAATCAGGAGATCATACATTGAAGGTTTTTTGGATTTAGCTATATTAAAACTAAGCTGATACAATAACATATTTTACTATAAGCTTTATTATATATGAATATGGTATTGTGCAGGACACATACTCTTCTCGATTTTGTTTATTTAAAATACTTAAAATACAGCCTATATTTTATAAAATAAAATGTAAACCTACTTGAAACGTATCCAAAGAGTGAATCTGTAACATGAACGTTGAATGATTTTGGAGATTCAATTATTATAGTTTTTTATCTTATGCATGTTACTCTTAAATTTTGAGTGATTTTGGAAAATAAGTTTAGTTTACTTTTAACTAGCTATGAAAACGTATAGCCTGAACGGGTAGTAAGACGTGGTGCCAAGGAAAAAAAATAAACGAAATTGCCGTTCATACCTCACCTACTTTGCTCTACATTACATATTGTTTATTATAAGGAGGAAAATTCTAGTGGTCTATACAAATGTAAAATATTATTTCATCCATGTTCTTGGATCGTTTTCACAGTAGCTAAGGTTTTTTTACTACACCAAGGAGAAAAAACAACATTGGCATTTTCGTTCGTCGTATACATTGGTCGCTATACCTTTTCCATTCCTCAACATATCCGTGCCTTGTTGTCTATTCGCCCACCCCTCACCCCTTGCCGTTTCCGATTGAGTGAATATTGTCCTCCAGGATTTCCCGAGGGAAGATTGTAAGCAAGCCAGCCAGCACCAAGATAGGCCAAGCTGAAATACACAATGCCCGGCCAAGCTTGCCTGAAGAGACAAGATATTTTGGATCTTCTTTAACTCCCTCTCTTTTTATCTCTCTCTCTCTCTCTATTTGGTTCTCTCCTTGCTGCTCCAGGTAAGCCAGCGATTGTCCAGGGTTCTCGAGGAGAGCCAGAGTTAGAGGAATAAAGATGGGGAGTGGGAGGTAGGGCGCATAGGATTGAGCGGAGGGAGCAGTAATCTCTGATTCTTGATTCCCCATACTTTCTAAATTTAAAAATGTACCATCATTATCTGAAACATTGTCCTGTCCTCGCAAGAGTTCTATGGGCTATACAACAACCATGCATTTGATTTTTATTATTATTTCACTGGAAGATCATCGTCGTAGTTCCTATTGTATTCCTCATTGTTTTACCTTTCTCTTGTCAGCGAGGTTTACTTCAACCAGAAAAAAAGCAAAACATCTTTGAAAAAGGGAAATATGTTCTATGATTTGATGTCCAAGCTGCTTGATTATTTATTTGATGTGAAACGGTCGTGCCATAGATAAAACACTTTATTGTACGATTTTGAAAGATATGTATTACATAATGTTTAGATGAAGATTTATTTATTTATAAGCATCATTTAGTGATTTCTTATTGAATATTTTCGGAAGTATACCTAGCACCAATGCTTCTGGTACCCTTTTGGTGTCATCGTTACCCATCGAAGGACCGTTGACACTTAACAATTCATATATTTTAATCTTAAACTTATTTCTGCAAAGATTTTAGAAATAAAAGTGTATTATTAATTCTTTAAAGATTTTCAGTCCGCTTGATTTTTTGATAAGTTTACTTGGGGTGGTCTTATACATACTTATGAATCACGACTTTAGTGTTTACCAAATTGGTGAGATGGGTACAATTTTTCTTAAAAAAAAAGTACTTTTCCCATTTATATTCCCTAAGTTAAGTTATAATTATGTCTAATGTTTTTTTATGGAACTTGTTTTAAGAGGGTAACCTACCGCAGCATTTATATACTTTGTAGAGAACAGAAATATTGCATTATTTCAGAAAATTTGATTATTTCATATTATTTAATCAAAATGGAGATGAAAGATATCAACATGTGCCTGTCGTATTAAAAAATCTTCCCTTTTAAGTTTTTTAGTTGATAAAATCATTAAATATAAAGTGTTCTCAGCTTTAGCGATGTTTCACGGGAAATTTCGCAGTTATATGATTAAAACAAATAGTTAGAAAGAGAGATATAATCGTCCTCAAACTAATGAGGTCAATTTTGAACAGAGTCCCAAACTAATATTTGACTATGAAATAGGATTTTTGTAGTGGTTTTGAAAAAGCATAGCTTGAGAGAATTTCCCTTTATGTGTGGTTCCCTTAGTTGTATAATTGAATTGAATTGAATTGAGTGTCCAAGGAAACTCTATAGATGATCCGTTTTTCCATTTTCCTGTCCATACTAGGAAATTACTACTTTTCTATAAATAATCAAAATTGTTTTCAAACTAAAGGTGTTTGAAGTACATTTTAATGCCAAATGTTTTATACAAAATGTTAGATATAAAATGATTTAAACATACAAATTTTTGAAAGGTTATAATGAAGCTAAATTGGAATGGGCCAGTTTCTCCAGAAAATTTATGTTGTTTATTAATTATTATGAACAATATCAGGAGGCACCCGTTTCAGAGTCCAAATGGCCTAAGGCGGTGATTTACAACTAAGTTTTCGTGAGAATTTTCAAATGCTTACTAAAAGATAGTAAAACTTTGCACCTTTTTAAAAATTGAGTAAAAATTATAAAGTATGAAGTTGTTAATGTGGCCTCTCAATAAAACAAAGAAGCATTTTGAATGTTTATCGTGGTTGAATATTCGCATGATAGTTATAATTAAGTAGAGAAAGTTTTAAAATAAATTAAAGTTGGTATTCACTGGTATAGAGTATCACTCTTGTGTTAAACTAACCAGCTGATGATGGGGAGGTTGAGGTTTGATTCCCAGTCGGGTCTACTGAGGGTTGCTTTTCCTTAATGGTTTCCCACTTCCCTCTCTTGAAAACGCGGGTAGATTACCTTTGAATTGCTTCCGTCCTCATCTTCGGCCCATTAAAGTAACTATCATATATTCATACAACCTGAACAGGTAGTAAAATGTGGTGAAAAAAATAAACCATCAGGAGGCCGACATATATGTGCACCCTTCCGAGTATGAGTAGATTTGTTTTTAAACTAGTTCCTATTTATTTTGTAATTCTAAGATATAATTATTTTATGTATTCTTAATGCAAGCTTGAGTTATATTGGAGAATTAAACTAAATAATTAAAAGGAACAGGATTATAAAGGTAAATTTTGAGTAGCTACAACAAAATAATGGCTAGATAACATTGTGAAAAGTCACCCCCATCGCACCCATTCGATGATTTCCGCGTATCTCACCAACATCTTGACAGTTCGAACATCAGCCGGGTTCACTGCCGGGGGTTCTAGCCGCACCCCTTCCCTCATGTTTGTTTGGGTGCATTTTCTCTTAGCTTCCGTCCTACCCCTGCCATGAAAAATAAACTGTTAAATTTCCCACGTACTGATTAATATAAATAAATAAGAAATACATTAGCAATTTCCGGGAGAAAAGTTTGAAAATAATGTTCGTGAAAATATCCTATGGGCACTCTAGTGGAATTTGAATTTGAGTTCAGACCTCTATGGTCAGAGTTGTGAATGTGGGGAATGCCAGGCCTCCACCGTGGTTCGGATCCCACGTTAGACTGTAGGTCCTCCATTTCATCTCACAATCACCCTACCATTACACATTAGCGTAAGTGCGTATAACCCGAACGGGTAGTAAGACGCGGTGCTAATAATAATAATAATCTATGGTCAGAGTGAGACCCGCCAATCAATCACGTTTGTGTTGAGGTAGCTCTGCAGTCTCTTTATCTTTCAATATCTTATAAAGCTATAGCTACATTCATTACCGACTGGGGTGACAAATTACTAGCCTATTGATTAATTTGGTAGGTATATTGTATAGCAATGTATTTGTTTGTTTCACCCCAAATACCTTTAATTAACAATTATGAAACTTTACAAATCGTATGCATCAGTGGTTATTTTGTTTATGGGGGCTAAGTAATAACAAGGTCCGTATCCAGTTGTTTTTTGGGGTAGAAGACTGGGATAGAAGGGAGGGGGAGGGTTTTCAATTGCGATGGTTCATTATGAGGCACCCAACTGAAATTTTCAAGAATTTGTTTCACATTAAAATCCCCAAGAATAAATTTAAACGTGTTCTAAAACATAATTTGGGATTGAGGGTAAAATGTAACTCGTTGTTAGCCAAGAAGTCAAGTTTCAAAATATACACTTTTATAAACACAGATATACTGTACCTGCATATTTAAGGTCTACTTTTTTCCTTTATCACTTCGTTTTACTACTGGGTTAGGTTATACCCATATGTACTAGTAACAATAATGTGTTAGGGATGAATAAGGTTCAATTTCAGAGAAAGTGTGCCCCCATATTCATGGGAAAAGAGTGGAAAACCATTTCGAAAAAAAACACCCTCCGTACACCCACACGGGATTCAAACTCCGATCTCCTTGTCGTCGGCAGTCTAGTCTAACACGAGAGTGACGCCTTAGACCATGCTACCACCAAAGCAGGTAGTGTTTATATCAACTCTCTCTCTCTCTCTTTTCATCCCCACTAAACACGCCAGTGCTACCAATGCCATCTTTGGATTTGTATACTTACACCTGTTTCTACTAAAACTTGATAAAGCTCTGAGTAAATGGCATTTCAACTTTGAAAATTATAACTAAAGATGAGATGTACTTTTCGAAAAATACTAAAGTTCACTCTGACCTAAGAAACGAACCACCTTCGTTTCTTCGCCTGCGGCTCGTCCTTTATTCCATGGGATCAACTCAGCTAAGACTTATTTTCTAACTAAATGTTTCCAAGTGATTTAACACTTTTGGCCTGTTATTTGTAACAATGGCTATTGTGCTCTTATAGAGGCTAGCACAGGGGGTAAATAATAGCAGGCCAAGAGATCCGGGGTGGATATTAGGTTCATGTTCAGGAGAAAAAGGTTGGATTTATGTTCTTTAGAGAGGATTGTTGCAAGAATAATTCCTACAGATTTGTCTGCACCTCGAACTAATATTTGTGTTTCTAGCCCACCTCCTTGATATGTTTTAATTTAATGAACTCAAGAGTAAGGATAAACAACACTAGTGGGCAAACTGACTAGATGTAAAACTAATCTAAATAGGTTTTTCAGCGATGAGTAGGATGGATTTGGAAACTCGGCTTGTGTATGAAGAAAGGCTTGTTTTTATAAATTGTTTCCCAATCTCCCCCCAAGCAAATTTAGGTAGATTCTTCTAGATTACAACCTTACTCACCTCTACCCATTATCGTGATTAAATAAGTACAGTTCTTTGATCGTTATCAAGGGGGGGGAGACTGTCGATAAACTGTTCAAGAATTTTTAAAATTCCATATTTAAAAGTTTTTACAGGAAACAATTTTATTCTTTGAATACAAGAGCAAAATAAATATAATCTGTATTTTCTTTAAATCTCTTAGCTTGAGTAAAACTTTTAAAATGGTTCTACAACCATTATGGTAAACTTTTAATATTCTTGTTATATTTAACAAAAAATATCACCGTTTAGTCTGTAAAAATATTTAAAAATTACTTACATCTAGAGAGCATTGATAGTAAATTTAGAATCAAGTTATTACTTTCCATGAGTCTATTGTAAACTATACTTATAAACTCCTTTAATTTGAATGTGTGCCTGCAGCTACTCTATATTTTATAATTTAGTATTTTTTGGTAGGGAGCCTTCGAACTACCTAACCTGTATTGGGACCGAGTTCAGGAGGACCGTATTTACTTTAATACATTGTTAGTTAAATTTGGTCGTTCAAGTAATCATTTTTTAAATTTTATTTGGGTTACTCAACATAATATTTTCGAACTAGATGATTAAATCTGCTCATAACTTACTCACTAACCGTTATTTTATCATTTTGAAAGGGAGAGCCCCTATTTCAAATATGATATTTTTTTCGATTGTACCAGGAGCCAAACCTGTGGCCCTATTATCAATTATGTATGTTATATTTTTAAAAGAACACTATTAGTAAATTATATTTACTATATTTAACAATACAATTATATTTAGATATGTCAGAGAAATAAATGTGTTTTATCTCAAAGCAATGTCAACGACTAACTTTTTCAAACTTGTAAAATTTAAAAACAACTTTAATGGATTTAAATAAATGTTAGGATATTATTGATCTAAATTTGTGATGTTCACACCCTATAATCGAGTTTAATTTGGTGTAATAATGGTCTGCTTGAGTCTTACCATGGTTCTAAAGCAAGTGGGAAAGAATGTTTCAGACGAATTGAATTTTCTGTAATTTTTAAATAAGGTAAAATAACTATCACTCATCTCAATTACAATGTTTACTAGTGAAAAATAGATACTGAAAACCTTGATACAATGTGATTCTTGGTTTGATATGTATCACCTATCCATGGGCTAAAAAAAAGTATATTAAGCTTCACCACTATTTACATCTGTTGATTTCATCCGATATTTAAAACTAAAGCAAAGAACCCTTTCAGCAGTTATAGAAATATTTTTTAAAGTTTTGTACAATCAGTATTATTCCTTAGATCATAATAATACATTATTTAAAGAGAAGATCAACACGAAATTACCAAATGGTTAAAGTCAATCTATTATTTTTTTAAAACTAAACTTTAAGAGTGTTTTTATATCTAAATGTAAAAGGGGGGTGTATTAACAATTACAAAGTGTTCTCTTATAACGCATGTTTTTATTACCTGATGTGTATACAAAGCAATCAGCGGAATAAGAATAATTTTTCTATATTGTGGCCCCAAGATAACTATTACGCTTTTTCCCGCGATTAAAACCTTCTTTCTCAGCCAATATTGATGTAATTGCACCTGCTTCAGTGTGTTTCAAGTTCCATACCATATTACACTTATTGTTTTCATCTGTACAGTTTTTTATGCTTTATGTAATCTAGATAGCTATTTCTGTTTTTTTCTAAAATATTTTCTACTACCCTATAAACTATGTTTCCTGTTTAAATAATATTTTATATAATGTGATTGTTCAATAACGCAATGTTTTTCCGGAACGCAACTACCACGTTATAGGAGAACTACCTATATTTATTAATATTTGATTAGTTCCTCACCTAACTCATAAGTTATTTTATCTTATAAGAATTCTGCCCACCCAAACCCTCCAACTGAGTGCCATGCAGTTAAAAACCGACTCTATATTATACCCAAATAGAAGTATTAATTTATGTTTGAATCATGTTTTTGATTATTTTAAGCTACCAGCTCAATGAATTGTGGGTATAGACAGGTTTACTTTTTTCTTTTTGAGAACGCTCGTATTTTGGCCCAGTATAGGGTCACTTTCATGTTCTCAGAGCCTTCTTTTACACAAACACACACACACACACACATAATCTACTCTGTGCGCTAGCTAACATGTATTTGTTTGTCCATTCGTTCGTATGCTTCTATATTTTGTGTGTGTGGATTGTTTTGTATTTTTCGCTTCACCAAACAACAGTTGGAGGCAGCCTGCAAACGTATATCTCAATGGTAGGCTTTGGTGTAGTCTATTCTCTTGTACGCCCATAGCCATTGCGTGGCCTGTTTCAACCCAGCACCAATCACTGTTAGAAAGGACGGCTGCCTCAGGCATTGTCTGTTTAGGTTGCATTACACCACAAGGCGACGCGTCGAGTCCGTTGGAAGTGGATTCAACCTTATATGTCACCTGAAAGAGATGCTATTTTGTGCTAATCACCTTAGTGTTGGTCAATCTATCTGATAATTTCAACCTAACACTAAGGCACCCAATGGTCTAGAATGTTTGAAGTAACGAGACTTTGCGTGGTGTGAAAATGGAAAAATCACTAAATGAAGATAATAAATCACCATAGTTTAAGAGTTCATGAATGAACCCGACTCAGAGCTATGATTGCAAAACATTACACCAGCTTGACCTGTTTCTAAAAGTGACTAGATCTATACTCATCTTAATATACAAAAATTGTTATAGTATATTTAATTTAATATGTTTTGTCTACAACTGTTTGAAACTGACATCACCTGTATAAAACTATGAGACCACAAAAGTATAGTCTTTTAGCAAATAAAACATAAAGGAAGTGTAGCCGCATTAGCATTTTCTTTTCATGGCGATATCAATTTTTTTAATATCTTTAAATTGTGTCCTGGAGTTTAAATGACAACTTTTTATAATCATTTAAAATGGTTGATATCTAATGCTTATATCCTAATGACACAAAATAAAAAAAATATTGATATCTATACATGAAGAAAATTAAACTTGTGTTTGTACTGAAGCAATATTTGATATATTTTGGCAAAACAATAATTAACTATAAGAATTGAAAACAAAAGCCGCATGACTTTTATGGCGTTCCTTAATCTCTCACCTAAATGTTAGGCGTTAATTGAAACAGGAAAGCCACTTGGGGCTTGTTTCATAAAGCTACGAATCTAAAATTTACAAAAGAGTTCACTTTCAACTTGTAATAAATCAAAAAATTAGATTTAGTAAAGAAACAAGTAAACACTTGTTATTACAAATAAAATATCACAATCTACCATTTTTTCTTACAAAGTAAGGTTATAATTTTGTTACATAAACTACTTTTAGTTTATATCAGTTGTAAATCAGGGAGTATTTCCTACAAGTTTTGGCATATAGGTATGAAACCTCCTTAACAAAAAATAAGGAACAAACAGGAGGTCCAACTAACAAAAATCAAAAAAGGAATAAAAAGGGGGCAATAGGAGTGAGTGATTGGAATTATGTGCTTTGAATACCCGAGTTTGGAGATTCTTAACTCAGATCTCGCAACTCACACCAGTTGCGGAAGATGATATGTGGACTGTTAACCTCATAGACATCATTAATAAATATTTTTCTCAGAATTAAAGTAAAAAAAAAAAATTAAAAATATACAACCTAAGGGAAATGGTAAACCAAATCAACTAAATAAAGCATGAAGTGGCTTCAAGTTGATATTTTTTAATAAGATATTAATTTCATATGAGAATATAAATAAGAAATGAAAACTGACTAAGATGATCATTAAAATCTACAAAATTTTCCAACAAGCCGTTATTTCAATAATCAGGTAGCAGGTGAAGTTTCAATAAAGGAAATAATAATTTATATATATAGGGCGCCAGCATTAAAAAATACAATAATCAAATGAGGTATTAGCCCTGTAATAACATTATCTATAGATCACGACTTCAAATCGTACTTTCCTGATGTAATAAATATCGTGAAAATATTATTCTCATTAAGCATTTAGAAGTAAATACATCTCCTAAGTTATTTGCAATTAGTCCATAAGAACTCTTCAAAATATTTAACCTACATCCCATTAAAACTAACGCTAAACAATATCAAAGCCATAACAAAATATTCAATTTAAAATTAAATACGTCTCATAAGTTATTTACAATTAGAACATAAGAAATCTTCAAAACAATTAGCCTACATCCCATTAAAACTAACGCTAGCAATATCAAAGCCATAACAAAATATTCATTAGAACCTTTTTTAATGCAGAATAACAAGCTAAATCTTAACGACATCACAATCTTTTAGAGAATCAAGTTAAATTTAACGCTTTACAAAGATCCCAATTCTTCACTAAAATATCAAGATATTTCCTGCGTAACTAATAAAATTACATATCGGCATTACAGCCCAAAGTTAACGAAAGTCGATATTTTCACATACAATAATCGAATCACTTCAGAGCACATGATTAGATTGATATAGTCTCTAATCGATTATTTTATAAATTGACTACACGGTATAAATAAAGGATCAAAATATATTTGTACATAATATTTACCAAAAAGGCCGAAAGAGAATTTAGAAAAAAGATGTAGAGGATAATATATATATATATATATATATATATATATATATATAAAGAAATTAATTACGAAGCCAAAAGGAATTTAGATCTTACATTTTACAAATCTTAAAATGGAGCTTCTCCTTCCCTCAACAATAATAAAGTCCAAGAGTGGTGACTGGTTGCCCTGCCACCACTATATATACAATAAAATCCAGAGATATCGGATGACGGAAAAGGGTGGGGGGGAGAGGGGGAGGGACAAAGAAATGGAACATCCAGGAACAAAATATGCGCATGACCAAAGCTTCTACATACGTCTCAGCTTTTCGAGGTCATCCTAAATTGTATACGAGTGAAATGTCTTTGCCGCTAGAGACTTTGTAGCTCAAGTTCTTTGCGTCATTTTTCACAACACCAGGCGATTAGTCTTACTTATGTTGTTTGAGAGTGTATTTGTATTGTGCTTGAATGCGGGAAGCAGTCCGATTGGGTGGGTACCGAGTCTCTTGTTTATTTCTTGTGGCCCAATGCTATAGGTAAATATTTTACAAGTGTAATTAAATGGGTATATTGTACATATTTAGGTCACTATACTACTTAAATCTATAAATAACCAGTATAAATTTTCCAAGTAACATATTAATATCTTATCTGTGTCGACTTATGATGAGAGTGTAGGCAAGTTAGTATTGAGGTCTGGAGACAAGATGATTATTGAGGTTAGGAAACAAGGCGGTTATTGAGGCTAGGAAACAAGGTGGTTATTGCGGTTAGGAAACAATATGATTATTGAGGTTAGGACATCAGGTGGTTATTGAGGTTAGGAAACAAGGCGGTTATTGAGGCTAGGAAACAAGGTGGTTATTGCGGTTAGGAAACAATATGATTATTGAAGTTAGGGGACAAGGTGATTATTGAGGTTAGGAAACAAGGTGGTTATTGCGGTTAGGAAACAATATGATTATTGAGGTTAGGGGACAAGGTGATTATTGAGGTTAGGAAACAAGGTGGTTATTGAGGCTATAATACAATTTGATTATAGATGTTAGGAGACAAGGTGATTATTGAGGTTAGGAAACAAGGTGGTTATTGAGGCTTGTAAACAATGTGGTTGTTGAGGCTAGGATACAATTTGATTATAGATGTTAGGGGACAAGGTTATTATTGAGGTTAGGAAACAAGGTGGTTATTGAGGCTAGGAAACAATTTGATTATATATGTTAGGGGACAAGGTGATTATTGAGGTTAGGAAACAAGGTGGTTATTGAGGCTAGGAAACAATTTGATTATAGATGTTAGGGGACAAGGTGATTGTTGAGGTTAGGAAACAAGGTGATTATTGAGGTTAGGAAACAATGTGGTTATTGAGGCTAGGATACAATTTGATTTTAGATGTTGAGAGATAAGGTGATTATTGAATAAAGTTGTGCCACTGAGTCTTATCACACATTAAAAATATGTCGACCCCGGCTGGGTTTAAACCCACGAGCGTCAGTCCTGAAACGAGCAATTTACCTCAAGAGTACTGAGGTCAAGACACTAGTGTAAATATGACAGTAACTAAGACGACTAGTAAGCCATGGAGCATGATAAATGACCCCACCCTTCTTAGAACGTGATCGTTCTTTATGATCACCCCTTCTTTAGCCATGTTAATGGCTCATATATTTTCTAGTCTACATTTAGTGTGTAAGCAGTTGATTCAGAACTTTCTAAAATTCTAATCACATATATTAATCCCTCTTAGGCTATGTATAGAGCTTGAAAAAACTAACCATTAATAAATAATATTGAGGACCCTAGTAAGAGGAACGTATCTTCGTTAGTCCTTGAATTATTAACTAACACTTAAATTAGTAATTAAGTAGGGAACAAAAATGGTGAAAGTCTCTATGGGATCGGGTTGAGAAAGCAGATGGGACGAACTGATTCCATTCTACTAATTTACCATCGTTTTATCTCAGAAAAAAATTAAATGAAAGGTTATACTAACAAATTTTACTCACATTATCTTACACTAAACGTTATGAAAATTTAAAATGGGTCTCAAAAATAGAATTATTTAATAAACTATGCTAACTATAATTGATAAACTTTCTCCTGTCTGTGCTTCTCTATTTCTCTCTCTCTTTATATATATTTAGATAAAATAATATTAACCTCTATGTGATGCATAAGATAATATTAAATATTAACAGAGATTGTTAATGCAGTATTTTAAAATATCAAATTGAAAAATCTGTAGATATATCTTATTATTAATAATATTATTGTTGACTATATGATATATAAGTTATAGTAATATGTCCACTTCTCTACAATTAAATGTAGCAGTATTACCTTGTAATATTACACTATGACCCTATCATATAAGCTACACTATAGTGGAACAAAGGAAGGTAAGCTTGTAAAATTTAAAAGGAATCGTATTATACAGTACATATTAGGACAGTTGGGAGTTTTAAAAATAAAAAAAACCACATAGTCTTAATCTTAATATTCACAGGGGTATGGGACTTTATAAGCTATAAATACATACCTTACTGTATATAAGCTATTTTTTCTTAGCGTATGCGACCATGGTTTGTAGGAGAGACTGGTCTTCTAATGGCAATGGCGGATATAAAACCGTATTCTGAAGTTGGGACACTATATAGGAGGAGTTACTTCGCTCTGATGATGATTATGAATATTATTATGTGGCACCAGTTAAAGTCTTAAATTTAACTTAAGTCTAATCATCTAGACCATGGCAACTATTCTCCTTCGGTAAATATGGCTATGGGACCACTGAGAATCAAGCTCGAGACCTTTATATTAGTAGCCAGGAATGCTGACCACTAGACCAAGATGCCAGCCACTATTTATAAGTAAGTGAAATGTAATCAAGACTGTTAAAGAAATCTATAATAATAAAGGGAAGTGTTTGTCTGTGTGTGTTTGTTTGTGTGCAATTCCCAGCCAAATCTACGCCACGCACAGAGATATGAACTTTTTAACATAGGTGGACGGAAGGGAGTCCAAATGCACCTTGAGGCCGGATTTTTAAAATTTTATTAGCTTTTTAATTAGGCTATTTTTGACAGATCTTTGAAGAAAGATTGTTAATCCGGTTTAGAATTACATTTCAGAGGTAATGTGATAAAAATATCCTCAGAAATTTTTTTTACGAAATCGACAAGGAGAAGACAGAGAAAAACAACACGTTTCATTTTGAATCTGTAGATGGCAGAATAGTTGCAACAAGACTGCTATTCAACACTTCGAATGATTTTTGTGTAAGGGTAAGGTTCAATTAATTCACCTATTCTTATTTTTAGTTATATGTATACATTTTTATATAATATTGTCAATGATTTGCGTGTCAGGGTAAGGATAAATATTTACGCGATATTCATTTCATTCACTTATTATCTTTGAAGCTAGAGATATACATTTTTATATATATGTATTGTATTTCTTTTTGTATTTTATGTTCCCGATATGAATTTCATTCACTTATTCCTATATTTAAGTTAGATATATATTTGTGTATAATGTGTCCAAAATTGACATGAAGAAAACCGTTTAAGACAACACGTTTCAGAGATAACGTTACATTTTGAATCTGTGGATGGCAGCACATAGCAATGAGTGATATCTGTAGATGGCATCACATTTGCAACGAGACTGTAAATAAAAACTTCGAATGATTTGCGTGTAAGCGTAAGATTCAATTAATTCACTTATTCTTAACTTTGAAGTTAGATAAACACATTTTTATATTATAGATTGTATTGATTTTTGTATTATATGTTACCGATATTCATTTCATTCACTTATTCTTATATCTTAGTTATAAATATACATTTTTATACTATATTGTCAAATATTTGCGTGTCAGGATAAGGTTAAATCTTTACCCGATATTAATTTCATTCACTTATTCTTATATTTAAGTTAAATGTAACATTTTTATATTATATTTTTTTTTGTATTACATGTTTTTTATTTTAGATTTTCTCGCTGATTATTAAACACTGATGTGTTGCGATCATTAAATAGAATATAACATAACATTTTGATTTTTACTGTGATAAAAATACGGTGCCGCAACCTCCTCGGAAAATGTTTACGAAATCGACAAGGAGAAAACAGAGAAAGACAACAAAGAAGAAGAAAAGCGGAATCTATCCCAGAAAGAGAATAAGGACAACAACAGAGCAGAAGATGTGAGCAAAGAAGGAGAGAAGCGGAATCCACCCCAGAAAGAGAATAAAGACAAAAACAGAGAAGAGAAATACAACAAAGAAGAAGAGAAGTGGAATCCACCCTAGAAAGAGAATCAAGACAACAACAGAGCAGAGAAAGATAGCAAAGAAGAAGAGAAGCAGAATCCACTCCAGAAAGAAAATCAAGACCAATAGAAGATAGAAAAAGTCATTAAAAAGAAGATGAAACAATCACAGAAAGAGAATCAAGACTACAGCAAGTTAGAACTGCAACAACTACTGCAAGAATCAGCATCTGAAGAACTTTAGAGAATGCAGTTTTGATTATGACCCATCAGCAGATTATGCCTTCAATCCTTTGTGTCTTATAGGATCAATATCTCTAACATGCCTACACTGTGAAGCAAGGAAGTGAAAAGGCGAAGCCCCGTGTATATGCTGCAGCGGAGAAAAGGTTCAACTGATACCGTTAATGGACCCTCCCAAGCCCCTGCGTTCTCTCTTGATTGGTGGCTGATGGAGGCTAAACATTTCCTGCAAAATATCCGACGTTATAATTCATGCTTCCAGATGAACTCTTTCGGCATCATAAAGAAATTAGAGAGCCAGGTTTCATGCCAACTTTCAGGGTTCAGGGCCATGTATATCATCACATCGGGAGTCTATAGCTTCTACCGAATGAAGATCATAAATTTCTGCAAGTATATTTTCTTGGCCACGGTACACAACAAGGAGAGCAGCGTTGCGGGAGTGGGCCACAAACGAGACAAGGCATAGTACTTCAGTTGCAGGACATGTTGAATCGTGAAAACTCCTAGGTCCATTGTTTATAATCGGCCATGGAAAAGATCAGAGCCCAATTCAAACTGGTTATCTTAGTAGAAAAAACCCACAAGGTGAACATGAGAGACTATTCAATGCACTGACGACAGCGGAAGTGGCTGTAATAATGGCCGGAGAACAACCTGGAGCAAGAGACATAGTTTTAGAAGAAAGATGTGGAACCATCAAATGAACTCCAGATACGCACCGATCTTATAATGCGCTGCACTATCAATTGATTTTTTGGCAGGGGGAAGATGGATAACATTTTCAACTGCGAGATAGAAACTCAACTACAGGAATGCTGCAAAACAAGAATATTTCTGCTATGAAGTTCTATGCTTACAGAATTTTCATGTGCCGTTCAAGTTTCAACATTTTACTGCAAAGCAGAGACCTGTTTCAACATTTTATCGTAGACATATATGCTATGATTGAATCTGAAAGGCTGAGGTACATTCGACTTAACCAGGGGACACCGAGAATGGAGCAGTATGTTAATTTGAGAGATGCCATCATCAACGATGGAGATTTTGCCGACATGGGCAAGTTGATCATATTGCCTTCTAGATTTCCCAGTGATCCCAGGTACATGCACGAGTGTACTCAAAATGCCATGACCAACCTGCGAAACTACATCACCTTCACGTGCAATCCAAATTGGACAGAGATAAAGCAAGAACTTCTTGACGGACAAAACCCCAGGATCGTCATGATTTATCGGCAAGAGTTTTTCATTAGAAGCACAAAGCACTCATGGGTCTCTTCACAATGGTGAAGAATTTTGGTGAAGTTTGGTGTCATATGTATATGATAGAGTGACAGAAGCGTGGACTACTCCATGCGCGAATTCTGGTTTGGCTCAGAGATACCTTACACGTGCACAAAGTTGATTACTTCGTCAGTGTGGAATTCACTTATCCAGAAGAAGACCCAGAAATTTTTAATACGGTAACGAAGCAGATGGTGCACAGTCCCTGTGGATATAGAAATCACTGCTCTCCATGCATGAGGGATGGATCATGCACAAAGCAATACCCTGGACGTTTTCTTAAAGAGACTTAGACTGGGCAGGGTGGTTATCCACTGTATCGCCTTAGAAGCTCACAAGACGGAGGATATAACGGAATCATCAATGTTCAAGGATCGGAAATCCCTGTGGACAGTTAGTGGATTGTTCCATATTGTCCCCTGTTATCAAAAGTTTTCAACGCTCATCTCAACGTAGAATACTGCAATTCTGTCAAGTCAATCAAGTATGTTTGCAAATATGTAAATAAGAGATCCGACAGGGCCGTGTTTGATGTCACAACTGGAGGAAATGAACTTATTGTAATTCATCAGTATGAAATGGGAAGATACATAAGTAGCAACGAAGCGGTGTGGAGAATACTAGGATTTCCTACCCATGAGCGGTACCTCACAGCTATTCATTTACGCGTCCATCTAGAGAACGGCCAAAGCGTCTACTTCACAACAGAAAATGCAGCTGAACGGGCCCAAGCCCCTCAAGAAATGACACTCAAGTCTTTTTTTTTAGAATTTGCATCCAAGATGAGCTTTCGCGCACACTACCATACAACCAAGTCCCAAAGTAGTACACATGGAACAGTGGAGACAAGACTTGGAACCGACGTAGACAAGATCAAAAAGTACTAGAACAATCGGGGATTAAGTTGAGCACTGCCCTCGGCCGGGTGTACACCGTCCAACCAAACAGCTCTGAAATATTTCACCTGCGACTGCTACTGCACGAAGTAAGTGGTCCAAAATCATTCGTAGATTAGAGAACAGTTTATTAAAGGGTATGTGAAACTGGAAAACGACAATAACTGTAACAAAGCGTTGAAATAAGCGACTGCGTTTCGATCTCCAAAGATTATGTGGAACCTGTTTGCTGTTATGCTGCAGACATGCTCCATGTTCAGTCCAGAGCAGTTATGGATGAACCATAGGGAGAGCTTGTCTGAAGACATACTGCATCAAGCATGAGCTCAACAGCAGAATATGGATCTCGACTACAATGAGGACATCTTCAACAGAGTTATAATCTACATTGAGGACAGGATTATATCATCGGGAGGATCTGACCTGAAAAACTTTGTTCCTCCGTAAACAATTAGAAACAGAGGTTCTGCCCTCCCGAGTGAAGAACATACAGAAATAAACTACGACACAGATTTTCTCACAACGTACATATAGGAGAATGAGCCGAAAATGGCCCAAGATCCGAAGGAAGCATTTGTAAAGATTTCTAGAGCATTTTTTTTATAGGTGGGGTGGAAAATTCTTCTTAGATGCTCCAGGTGGTACCGGGAAGACTTTTATTATTAATATTCTTTTGGCTAACGTTGTAAACCTCTTGTTACCATTAAATAACATCATTGGAAGTGTGATGGGAAAACCAGACAAGAAGTTTAACAATAATAAATATAGTTTGTTTTATTTAGGACAAAATAGAAAGTAAATACATAATTAGAGCAAAATATAACAATTAGGCGTGAAGCGCTTCTCCTCTCAGGTTTAAATGATTCTACTGAGATAAAGGAATTAATTGACATTACAATATCTGAAAATAAAAAGAGAAACATATGGTTTTATTCTGGTTGTAAATCTATGGTTCCTTCGGTTATAGCATTAAGTGCACGCAACGATACTACATTGCAACTCTTAGTATACATCTAAATTCAAGCATAAAAGATAAACATTAACGTGCCTTTATATCTAAAGAAACAACATAACGTTGAATCAAAACAACAAACAGTACAAGGTGTAAGGCCGAGTCTCATCTCTAACAACTAAGTGCCCTGTGCTCCCAGTTAAATAGATAACTAAATAATTCCATAAACATTTAATATGCAAACAAGAAAGGGACGGGCGGTATTCCCGAGACACCGAGTACGCCAAAGCGTCTCCGAAAATATATACATTATATCAAATATACATTAAGTACGTATAACTAAACCAAACAGTAAAATTAGGATGAATTAAGCCTCATACAAAGAGAGAGAGAATGCGAGAGCATTCGCATTGAACTGCGCGCAACATCTCATAATTTTAACTTTAAATATTTACAAGTCTTGTATAATAATTTAGACAAGATGTCTTTCATTATGCCGAAAATGCAATTTAGAATATAAAATAAATTACGACCCCTAGTCGCCGTCCCCACCAAGCTCAGTCGGTGGTATAATAAGAGACTGTTCAAAAGCGCGATCACTATATACACATTATTGTATCCACAGAGAGACGGGGTAAGGGAAGGAGGGGGTAAGACGATAGAACAAACATAACAGCAAAGAATGCGTCTGGCACGACCTAGAATATTCTAGGTCGTCCTACTAGCGGAAGTGATACCTTCATCTGGCTGCGTGGAACCTCAATCTTTTCCGGCAGGCCACGGATCGAGTCCCGAGCAGACAGTTGGTTTGACGGCTCCGCTCAGTCAGTTGTGTCAGTGGGAGAGAGGAGGTCAGAGCTCGTGCTTCGGTGTTTGTGATGTTGCTCATCACGGGTGTTGGTGAGTGTTGACCCATTTGTATAACGTTAACTTGTAGCTTGTTACAACGTGTGACAAAGAAATTAGATTGCCCTTACTGTTGCTTTGTCTGGCATTGCTGCAACACTCTTGACAGGAGGGAGTACAGCTCACTTAGCCTTCAAATTACCCTTAAATCTGACAAGTGCAGAGACTTCTACATCCAACAATTCAAGAAACTTAGGAAAGACCAAGGCTCTACTGGTCTGCAGGCTGATCGTCTGAGAAGAGTGTACCATGCCCCACAAAGCCGCATTCGGGGCACTTGATGTAACCTTGAAAGACCTCAAACGTAACAACGATAGAATGGGAGGCATCACTATGGTGTTGGCTGGCAACTTTCGACAGATGCATCCAGTTATTCCCCTCGGAACCATGGCGGATGAAATGCAGGCCTGCATCAAATCTTCATACATTTGGAATGGCATTTAAAGACTTGGACTGTCAACAAATATTCGAGTTCAACTGACAGGTGATACCTCAGCCTAGCAGTTTGCCGATAATGTACTTCAACTAGGAAATGGTACTGTAACTTCGGATGTTCAAGATGGATATGTGGGGATGAAAAGCATAGGAAACATTGTTACAACCCAGAAACAGCTGAAGAGTTGGTGTTTCCAAATGTGGCACAGCATTTTGCCGATCACGCATGGCTATGCCAAAGAGTGATTCTTGCTCCCAAGAAAGGAAGCTGTCCACGTCATTAATAAGCAAATTGTACAATAATCACCCGGGGTTCTACAAGTCTATCAACAAATCTACATGGCATGTAATACAGATGAGGCTGTCAACTACACGACAGAGTTTTCGAACAAATTGGAGCTACCTGGAGTACCCTTGCACATCTTGGAGCTGAAGCTTGGGGCACAGATTATGCTTCTCAGGAATCTGAATCCTATTCCTCTTTGCAATGCCACACGAATCTCAATCAAGAAACTGATGCCGAATATTATTGAGGCCAGTATCATGACTGGACATGTAGCGGGAAAAGTGGTATTCATTCCTCGGATCCCAATCATCCCTTCGGGTATACCGTTTTGATTTAGACGTCTGCAGTTCGCCGTTCATTTGAGTTTCACTATGAGCATCAAGAAAGCACAAGGACAATCACAAAAATTTGTAGGACTTGATCTTTGGAAACCGTGATTCTCCCATGGTTACCTGTACGTGGGTTGGTCAAAAATTGGAAATGCAGAAAATCTTTATATCTTTGCTTCAAATGGAAGGACACTTAATATAGTGTATCCGGAAGCCTTATAAAGAAAAGTTTGTTTATTTTTTGTATAATATTGGGTCTTTTTTTATTTTTTCATATTATTTGCACCACCAACAACCCGGTAAGCTAAACATTGAAAGTAACAATATAATACCAAATTGGGCACCAGGGGGAAGGTGTTATATAATTCTTATACCACTGCTGGTCATGGGCAATGCTGTTATATAATAAATGCTTAATTTTTAAAAGAAATATAATTTTTATTTGAAAGATTGTCCCTATCACCAACCCGGTATTCTAGACATACCACGAGAATCTCCGCCCCCCCCCCCATGTAACTTTTTAAGTTTAGAGATATAATTTTCCTCATCTTTGGAGGTAATTTGTATATCATCAAAAATATATCTTCTTTGCTTAATTTCGTAAGGCACCCCGTGATTTACTTTCTGGTGAGTACCCCGATAAGAAAATCTGGGAAAAAAATAATAATCTGAAAAGAAAGTCCGAAGAAAAAAAATGGTCCAATTCTCATAAAAAATTGGGAACCATGGGGGTAGGGTGTGGGGGCTTATATGATTCTTATACGACAGAATATGTAGATGTCAGCACAAAAAAAATTGTTAAGTTCCAATGGAAAATCAGGCACCATAGGTCTGATATAATTCTTATACCACTGTGGGTCATGGGCAACGCCGTGGTAGATTGCTAGTGTATGAATACATTGATTCTTACTTTCTCAAGTAAAGAGAAAGTATTGTTATCATTAGAATCTTCGACCTCAAGATTATAATTAATATTTATATTGTATGTGCGTCTGAACCCAAAATAGTATATCTTACTTATTTTGTCTATACCCATGTCTGTCTGTACCTGGGTATGGATCTGAAACGGTTTTATGCATTTTGGTGTGATAGTGCTATATTTTAATTTTGACCCCAGCCAACAAATTAAGGGCACCTTACTGTTGAAGGCTTTTATAAATTCTAAATTATTTGTGAGTGTATATTGATTCAGGTAAAGTACAATTTTTTGTTTGTTTTAAGGGTTTAAACTATCTTAGACTAAGATTGATTAGAAAGAAAATCTCTTAGAGTTGTTTATTACTGTTATAGCTGTATCTAAATATCATCTTCCTTAAATTGAAAATGACACCTAGACAGTGGAATCAAACCCAGGACTTCTGGCTTAGTATGATAATGCTCCGTCCACTAAACTATCCAGGAGTCGTCCCTTATCCAGGGCCAATCGTCACTCATATTTTAAGGCAGCGTCTGTGATAGTCATGTGGAAATAGTTAAACACATATAAGTGATCAATCAAGATCACGAGCTATCAGATAACGCATCCATCTTTGACTTGGGGGGGGGGGNATTATGTATCAATAATAAAATTACAATTGAATGAATGCGCATATCCTGATGGATTAAATAACAAAGTTATTATATTTGTTAATTACGGTTATAGCAGTATTTAATATTATATTCTCTAGATTGAAAAAATACGCCTGGACCCGGAATTGATCCCGGGACCTTTGGTTTAACAGGCCAATATTTTAACCACTAAGATATCCAGCATAAATCCCTATTGAGTCGGAAGTGTCTGCGTTTCTAATAGCTCGTGATATTAATTGATCACTCATATGTGGCTGACGATTTTCGCATGTCCATCACATAATCTGCCTTAAGATATGAGTGAGGAAAGACCTTGGATATGGGACGATTCATGGATAGCTCAGTGGTCAGAACATTGGGATAGTCTACTAAGTCAAAAGTCCCAGGTTCAATTTCCATTTCCAGGTATCACTTTACAATTTTAACAATATCTTACGCCAAGAGAAGGCATAAATATTATTGAATACCAAATATGAAAAAAATGGCTTAGTTATTTATGCTTGTACCAACAGACACATATACACGATTGCAAACCTACAGATGTATGGGATCGTAAAAAACCCTTTTTGGAAATCTGGGAACATAAATGTTGTTTTTGTCGGTATCTCGAGTTTTTTTCTGTCATCTTTTCATTTTTTACGAACAACTTATATAAAAAAACTTCTAAAAATGTCTCATAACCTTAAAAGGCTGCGATATTTTAATAATGGTATCTTTTTTTAAAAAAAACCTTAAGTCTTATCTGTAAATGAGTTTTGATCAGAGAGGGGACGAGTTTTTATGCTGTTTTTTAAATTGTAGCTGTGCCAGCTAGCTTAAATTAGAACAACACATAAACCACAACTTAGCATAATGAATAATAATGAAATATCAGTATAGCAGGATGAATTATTGAGTTTAATAACGTAGCTTCCTGTTCGAACCAAACTTCCCTAGATCCTTTTCTGGTCCCAATGACTGCAATTGTTAATATTCCTCTATGATTTGTTGTAAACATTTTTATAGTTTTTCTATTTAAACCCTCTTTTCATTTATTCAGTGTAAAAATTACTCATTGAAACTGTCCATATGTTTCCATTTTGTATTGACATTGTATGTATTCATAGATACTCGCTTTGCTCGTTGGGGGCCCCACCCCCAACACCTCAATGAGTTTTCTTTGCAAGTGGATGTAAAATAATGTAATTCCAGAGTCGTTTTTTGATAGGTCTTACAGTTTAACCGCAAGAAACCTCCAAAGAAAGGTCCACACCGACTTTAAAGTTGCTCCACCATTTTGAATTTTTTTTTTGGGGGGGGGATTAGAATTTAAAATTTTGAACTTTTTTGAATTTTCTTGTCGGTTACGCTATAAGTTTGCCAAATTTCAAGTTTCTAGCTCATCTGGAAGTGGGTAAACATTAATGTCGGTGAGAGAATCAGCAATGTGGCTTTATAGTAGTATATAATATGTACATATTATGGCTTTATATCAACCAATAGGTTATTTATAGCTATTTTACCCAATTCGAATGAGTGGGAAAATAACTTTAAATGGTTTTTTCCCAATAAATATGGTCTACAGGGCCGAAATATGAATGATCATGTTGTCCTACGCAAGCATCAATCAATCCCATATATAAAATTGTGATTGGTACCGATAGTTCAAAATATATTTAAGTTACTAATAGTAAATGCTTACGCCTTTCATGCTCAGGATTCCTTTCATACTCTGATTTTGAATATATTTTATAAACAAAACAAACTAATTGATAAATAAAACCCAACCTTCTTGGTGGCCATATGATCTAAGGCAACATTCTCGTTCTAGACTAGACTTCCGATAACAGGGAGATCGAGGTTCGAATCCCGGTCGAATGTGTTTTGGAAAAAAAATTGTTTCCGTTATCCTTCCACGCAAATACGGGACACTCCCTCTAAATTCAACCTTATACATCCTAGATTCATTAGCCTAATTAAACATAAGCGTATAACCTAAACGGGTTGTAAGACATGGTGCTAAATAAAATATGATATTAAAACTTGCAGCTGGAGTCATGTAGACCAAGACATTGGCCTAATTTGGTCTGATTTGAAGATAAGGGAAATAAAATAACTTTTCAAAGAGTTTTCTTAATTTTATATATCACAATCTATATAAACATCAGCTTTTGATTAGTTTCCCTTGTTTAGACTTTTGGATATCACCCCCAGAATGACCATTAATTTGACACCACTGACAATTACTTGCATATTAATAGTATTTGCTATACACGGATGTATATATATATATATATATATTTATTATTATTATATTATTTTACTACCGCACCTTACTACCCATTTGGGTTGAACGCTTACACTGTTAAAATATCTTACAAACTTTTTTTTAGTAATCGCTCAAAATTTACTATAGAAATTTAGTTGAGCATAATGTTATTATTATTATTATTAGCACCGCGTCTTAATACCCGTTCGGTTTATACGCACTTACGCTAATGTGTAATGGTTGGGTGATTGTGAGATGAAATGGAGGACCTACAGTTTAACAGTGGAATCCGAACCACGGTGGAGGTCTGGCATTCCTCACATTCACAAGTTGAGCATAATGGTTTGAGTTGTAACTTACTACGTATTCTCTACATAGACTAGACTGGCAAAGACGAGAAGATTGGTGTTTGATCCCAGTTGGGTGTACTGAGGGTGTTTTTTCCTAAAAGGATTTCCAATCACCCTTTAAGTAAACACGGGTACACTTCCTCCAAAAATTCAACTCTTCTTATCTCTAACACATCAATGTAACTAATACATAGGCGTATAACCCGTATTGGTAATGAGAAACGATGCTAAATAAAATCATAGATAATACAGATATCAAGAAAAGAAAAAAAAAAGTTTTTCTTGAAGCTTTGTAGTGTCTCCGATTTCAAGTGATTTCAAAGAAACGATACCATCATTTTATGTAATGTAAAGGCCTTCCTTGTTCCCAAACGAAATCTCATAAGTATTCAATTACCATTTTGAAAGGCTATTTCTATTGTCGATTTAGCAATGAAAACAGAAAAAAATACACATTGTCCTTTGCTCTCTTATGGGGAAAAACGTTCCATTTGGAAATTAGTCTTGTTGTTAACAAAAGACAAACATTTATATTGTGAAGTGCCCGAAATAGTCGATGACCTGTCTATGTTATTTGGGGTGGAGCGGGATTGTATTGAAAGGTTGAAATAGTACTTCACGAAGGTTCTACTTATTTTCTGTCTTTAGTATCTCTGGAAACCATCACATTTTTACTTTTCAAATGAAACCAATACCCGGTCTTTCTTGTTTACAAATAATATCTCTTTCCTTCTCCCTCTCGGTCGGGACGACTCGCATTTATCTTTTGTGGCTAAAGAGATTTTGGGTCAAATAAGTACATTTTGGTCATTTCATGCGTATTATTGGGTCGCCAAGAGCTGGCCTAGGTTTAGTCAAAGTTTGCGCCAAAAGCAGGGGAGAGATTGAGGAGGAGGAGGGGAATTTAATCTTCATTTGCTTTTTACTGTGCACCCGCAAAGGATTTAAAAGTTAAAAAAGGTTAAAATTGATACAATTCAGATGGTATTGGATGGCTCTCTTCCAGCCCTTCGCCTTATTTGATTGTGGGCAACCAAGGAAACGAAAGCTTCGGTTCCCTCGAAACGCAAATACCAGGTGGATTATTATTATAAAAACATTCATTTGTGGCATTTGAAAGTATTTCAATCTTAAAACTTTTGATATCGAGTAATGTGACGTTTTATATGCCCCCAAAACTCCAGAAAAGGATTATCTCTGTCCGTCTGTCTGTCGTCTGTCTGTCTGTTTATCTATGGAACTACATTCATTACGGTTCAATGGATTTGATTTAAACTTTTTTTATCTGTTTTAGATATTTTATGATCCCGCCTTTTTTATTTTGATTTCAACCAATATCAAAACAGGGTCCCTTACATTTCAAGACAAAACTAGGTGTTTTGAAAGATATTTGGTCCAAAATGGGATGAATATACAGGAAGGGGAGGAGGTTACACAATGATGAGTTACACACCTTGTACTCATCACAAGAAGTTATTTGAGTAACAAAATATCGCAGTCTATGGTGTTCAGAACATGCAGTGAAATTGGAAGAATCTAGAACATTGTTCAGGGTATCAAATTGCAAACTCAATAGTAAGAAACCATTAGGAAGACCTTGACGCAGATGGGAAGATAACATTAGAATAGACCTGAAAGTGTTGGGTTGTAATGAGGTTGACTGAATAGAACTAGCTCAGGATAGGAATAGGTGTCATAGTTTTGTCAGCGCGGAAATAAATTTTTGAGTTCCTAATGCCGAAATAGTAAGTAATTTACTGATAGCTAATTTTTTTTTAATTTGAATTTTTTTAAATTGCTTTTTTTTATCATTGATATATGGGAAGTGTTGGACTTAAAAATAATTAGCTCTAGATAATAGTTTGAAAAATAATTTTTTTATTGAGGGTAATTTACTAATGACTTATATTTGAATTTTTTTTTCTAAAATGGCTTTAAATAATGTTTTTCCAATCACATAAAGAATGTATATTTATTTTCTAAGAAAAAAACATGTTTATGTAATTTACTACCTACGAGTATTTTAAAGGTATCTATATGAGTTGTTTACTTATAAAACGATTGTAGAGGTTCACCCTATTTGAGATCTGGGATGAAAATTGCAGACCATTCAAAGGACATTAACTAACCACTTAGTGGTGGGGAACAAACCCTATTTTACATTTTTAGATGGTTGACTATTGCTGGAAATGTTACCCAAGGCCTTTTTATCAGTACACAAAGGTTTTAATGTTTTACCAAATACACTACGGAATCTTACTGGGTCTTTTGATGTAAATCTAAGGAAAATAGCTCTCCAGGTGAAATTTGAAGTAACATGAACGCAAAAAACACGAAAAAGGCCTGACTCTTGGCAATATAATTTTCATCCTTTCTCCAGGTGACTGCATGATGGTGAGTTTCCTCTGATTTTAAGTATTTTTCCCGTGTATAATATTGTAATCATCTGTGTAACAGCTATTATAATTTTATTGTATAATATATAACATTTTTAACTTGATCTAGGTTTACATTTTAACTTATTTATATTGTCATTTTAAATTAAATTTTGTTAATCCAATTTCTTTGTATTTATTTTTTGAAATTCAACATGAATCTTCATAAGCAAATAGTTTAATTTAAATAATTTCTTATTAGTGTGTAACAAAAAACATTGTTTTAATTACAATATTATAATATTACATTTTACATTAGATTAAAACTTTATTTTGTAAAAACCATTTAAAATCAGAATATAATAAGCTCTATGATGATTATTAATTTTATTAGGCCCCTATATATAATATAAAATGTTCAGTGGCTATTTGTTATAGATAAATGTTTAAAAAAATACTTTAAATAATTTCCTTGATTAATAATAAACACTTCTGGTTAATTATTTATTTTTAGACTATGGAAGAAAGTGGTGTATTGGATGATTTGTGGACCTCGTGGCCATACTATAATATATTTATTGGGCCCTATAGCTACTTGATTGAGAACCAACTGCGACCGGTGAACTGAAGGGAAATACAAATTTCGACCAGCCATCCAAGGTACCTTATACTATGTGTGACCTAAGGCAACGGTTTGAAACACTGCTTTCTCGAGTTTCTGACAGATGAAGTTCAGCGTTGGTTGTGTTGAAGAAAGAGATCTATGTATTTTTATCAAGTTTAAGTGTAGAAATTAAATAATTAAATAAGTAAATTTGCATAACCGTAATACAAACCTAGCCTAACCTAACCTAGCCTTTAATCCAATTGGTCCCAAATATAGAGATGGCTAATTCGCAGATGGTACAAACTTGTTGGAGCTGGCACATACCGAGCTTATTTCACACATGATACAGTAATACTTCTCAACTAGGCACATCTTACACATTGCCATTAAAAATAACTAGTCTATTTAACTCTTAATTTAATCACAAATCGGTAATTTGTCTTCTATGTTAATCGTATTCTAACTAAATTTATAATATTTTTCTTTACATAAATTGAAATTTGTTGACAATTTTATGTTTTTACCCTTCCATTGCCTCTTACTAGCTAATCAGAACAAACATTTCTTGGATCCCATTTTTTCTTGTATTAGGTAGTAGTTAACAACAATCTCTGGTTTTTATTAAATTAACAAAGAACTCGATTAAAATTCCTGAAGTCTATTAGATAATAAATCATCGTGTATTTAGAAACGTGTAGTAATTATAATTCACAGGATTTGTAAAGCTATATGCTAAATTCACTCAAAAAGCTAATATTCGATCTCAACTGACTGCATTGTGGGGAGTATTTTCATAAATTAGGATTGTTTTCCTATCCTCTACATATTTTTCAGCTCACGCAAACAAGTATTTTTTTTAGTGTATATAACCACTGGAATTAGCCTTACAGCGTACAAATAAAAAATAAATAAAAATAATAACTATTTAGTCTAACTATACTTTCTTGATATATTTTATTCTATTAATAAATTGCATACTTACTTTTGATTTGCCTCTCACTATGTGTCAGGTCTATACGTACTTAGTTAAATTAATTTAGTGCGGATGAGTAATGTAGAATGTAGAGTAAATATATCCTCACTTGCATGGAGGGAGAGTGGGAAACCATATGAGAAAAACATCTTGAGTACTACCTTTGAAACCTGACCTCCACGTCACCGGTGAATCAGACTATACGGTTTTGGCGTATAACCCAAACGGGTAGACGCAGTGTTTACTTACTTACTCTATGCCATTAGGAACTAGAAAGTTCATTGCCGCACTACAAAAGTACGCTATTTAACCATATCTTGAGCTTTTTCCATCCAGTCCACTTCTTTACACCCTATCTCTTTCAGGTCCATTCTAATGTTATCCTCCCAATCTCCCCAATGGTCTCTTTCCATTCGGGTTGCCAGTCAGTACTCTGAACAAGGTTCTATAATCTTCCCTTTTCTCTGTTAATCTTGCCCACCGAGCTAAAAAAATATATGTGAACTTGGAATTTAGTAAACGTATCCATTGGTCTGGTTAAAATTTATTATATTTATGTCAGCTTCCCTAAAATGGAAAACGATTTGGTATTTGAATGGAATCTGTGGTACGTTTGTTTTGTTTTACCAGTGTTAACAGACTTTGAAATTATCAGGCTGTCACTCGCTTCAGTGGCTTAATGGTCTAAGGCGTCACTCTCGTGATAGACTTGCCTAATTATGGCAGGGAGAGCTGTGTTTTAATCCCAGTTAGTTCTACAAAGGATGATTTTATTCTTAGATGGTTTCCCACGATTCTTTTACGCAAATTCGGGTAGATTACGTCTAAAATGGTTCCTTCCTCATTCCTACCCCATTAGAGTAATTATCATATATATATATATATATATACAACCTGAACAAGTATTAGGATGTGCTGATGAAAAAAAGCCGTATGTTATGAATAAAACGAATAGATAGCTTAGCACGCCACCTGGACTATGTAGAATCCTGCGAACCGCATATCTGATAAGTTGTGTGGGCAGCATCTCGTAAAATAAACAGGCGGAACCTGGCAAGTTGCTTTCCAACTTCGTATGTGTATGTTTTTATAGGCATAATGACACTTAATGATATCTGAATTGATTGTAAAACTGCCATGTCATCAAGCTCACAAAAAAAAAAGTAGTTTTCCAACTATGGGGATTTCATGGTTCTAGTCCTGACTGGGTGCATTGCTACCAGTAAATGGAATTCCACATGTGATTTTGCGTCCAGAGTTGAATTTACTAATAAAAATAAATGGTACGGAACTCTGGATGGATTTTTTTACGTTCGCAATACCTTACCTTTCATGTTCGAAAAGTTAATATATATATTTGCATATAGCTTCAAAATATTAGCTTTATAAAAATATGTTTCATATAAGACATTTTCATTATAAATAGACCTACATGTTTTCAATGATAAGTAATTTCATATCTCAATGAGTTACGGAGATATAATAAAAAAAAATAGAATTTACATATCAGAGTGGAACCATTAAAGTCATTTTGACGACAATTTTAGGGTAGCCATTTTGTTTATAATATTGATCAACGCTTAGAAATGAAATTTAATCAAAATTGTCAGTGCCGATTTTGATAAAATTATACTGTTTTTCTTTTTGCCCTTAAAAAACTACCCTTAATTTTGAGGTTTAGATATACAATTCCAAAACTCCCTCGGGTAACCCCTATGAAAACCCTAAATACCAAGTTTTAGCCCAGTCGGTAAAATAGTTTAGGCTCTACTCCGAGGTATATACATACAGAAATGTAAAACCCAATTTTTCGGATTCGAGGTGTCAGGAAACGTTGAAATTCATCAAAATATCGAGTTTCGTTTTTTTTTACGATCACAACACTTTCTCCACCTGTAAGATAGCGAGAAAATAAAAATAGGTTAACTCCTGAATATTAAATCGCACACTTCCCTTACTGGCGATAATTAAGACTTTAAGCTACAATCGATAAATCATTTATGGCATTTATAAAAAATCACTCTTGGAACACCCAACTGGGATTTGAGCACCAATCCCCACGTCATCGACAGTCAAGCCTTAAGCCATTCAGCCACCGAAGTGGTTTGGAAGGTCATATTAAATACCTTGGGGTGCATCAAAAGGCTTTTTGAGAGAGTTGAAATGAAAGGTTGAAAAATTAGTATTTAATATTTTTCCAAGTATTAACAACGTAACAAGACAATATTTTGTCATACCTTAGAAGTCCTTGTTAGTGGCCTGCATAATTATGGCTAATATTAGTTTGTTGTAGAACCACACATCCTCCATTAAACCAAGTTTTCCTATAATCTTCTTTACAGCCCCTTTTATTGTCTGCTATCCCAAACCTCCAGTGGTTTGCTGTCACATTTTTTTATGTGACTTATTTCTCCATTCCTCCAGGGAGCTACTTCTATAGTCTTCTTATGATCCTCTGTTCTTTTTTTCCCTGTAAGCAGCGTTTAGTAGGAAATAGTTCAGAATGTATCACATAAACCCACAAAAAAACTCTATTCTAGAATATTTTCCAACAGTTCATAAATCTTTTCCAGCCTTTAAATTGATAGAGACTAAATGTAATGTTTAAAAATATTAATCATTTAAAATAATACAGAGTATTCTATCTTTGTAAGTCAACCTAAATAATTTTTTTCATAAAAGAGCCAACATACAACAACAACAACAAAAGTCGATAACACATGTTCATATTCAACATGCTTGGTGACTGAAATAATCGACTAGAAAATGAAATGGCATGTCAATATTGTTTAGCTTGACTGTTCTGACTAATTTTCCTATAGTGCAGCTTTTACATTGAGCTATAAGTTAAATTTAGCATTGGAATGACACAATTTACATAAAATTAATAGGGGAATAATGAAATTTACTCCACCGAATACTAACACATTCGATGGAGTTTTGTTTACTATTTTTAGAAATACCTATATATAATTACATCCAGTCCAGAATTAATGCATTTTAACTACACTAACGGGATGGGGGTGAGAAAGGTAGAATTTATATGGAATGAATCCATGTGTGCATGGAGGAATATTAAAAACAGCGTAAACGGAGTGTACGTTATTATTAGTTCAATATAATATTTTTTTACATTCCATTTCTGTTTCCATCCTATAGTTCGTGTCAGTTTTTATTCAACTACCAGCTTGCTAGCCCTGTCATAGCTTCATATAACTTATAATATAAATTAAATCTGGGACAGCCACAACATCAAGTCCCCCCGGCCATTAATTCATCACTGTGAAAAGGTAAGCCCACATTTCACCAAAGAAAAATGTTTAGGCCATGCTGGGAATCGAACCCGGGAACCTTAGCTCAGTAGAAAGACACGTTACTGACTTAGTTAAGGTGCTGGATTAGTCCAATATTAAATTCATATTAATTTAGTAGTACATACTTTTCTGTTCAGCCACACTATTCATAGTAATAATTCATCCCTCATTTGTGAAGATTTCTATTTTTACTTTTTAATGTATAGAGAGAGTATTGTAATGATGAAACATTTCAGTCTAGAGATTATAATTAATATTTACGTTTATGTGGCCCCGAACCCAAAGAAACGTATTTAAAGATATAAGTCTGTCTCCAAGTCTGCCTGTCTTCCCCTAGCCACATATTATCTGAAACGGTTTAATAGATTTTTCTCATAATTTAAAATTATATGTTATGGCTATGTATTGGGAGGTTTATTTTTAATTTGACCCCAGCCCTCTATTTAAGAGTAGATTACTGTTGAATATTTGTTTTATTAATTCAAAAAGTTTCGGGAATATCTCTAACGATTTTGTTAAAATTGGTGTCTAAACACTATTCTACATTATAATTAATTACATATGTTTATTTTTCTGAAACAAACTTATTCAAGGGTAGTTTACTTATGACATAATTTAGAAAATTTGAAATATTTCAAAAATAGCTTTTATACTTAAGTTCAAAATTAGTACGTTCGAATTTGTTTTCATAGTAAATAAGAAAATATTTTTATATTTTTGAAATTTAAATAATTTGAAGGTACTCTGCATTTAACCGATTTTTTTTTTAATTTAAATTTCAGAAAAAATTCTGTTAATTTTGTTTAGAATTGATATTTTAACATTGTGTATTGTGATTCTGGTTTTCTTAAGAAAAATTTTCTCAGGGATGGCCTACTAAAAACTTGTTTCTTTAAAAAAAATGTTCCAAGCTATATTATTATTTCCTATTCTGAAAATTGAAAAATGACATCTGGACACGGGAATATAATAGGATATGAATATGATATCTATGAGGTACTATCCCCACTAAAATGCATTAACAATAGTTTCGGCTATTTGTTTCATTATATTATTATTATTAGCACAGCGTCTTACTACCGTTCGGGTTATACGCACTTACGCTAATGTGTAATGGTAGGGTGATTGTGAGATGAAATGGAGGACCTACAGTTTAACGTGGGATCCGAACCACGGTGGAGGCCTGGCATTCCTCACATCCACAAGATGTCTTGTCGGAGGTGAAGGAAGGGTTTGGTAATCAGATAAATCTTTGCCAGGACCGAGGATTGAACCCCTGCTGCCAGCATATAAATCTGACACCCTACCCCTAGACCGCCAGATCACCTCCAAGCTATAATAAACTATTTGAGAGAGTTTGTACAGTTGTGTATTTTGGTTTAAAGCGATGTTTTATTAACTACAGGCTTGTTGACTGAAGACTAAATATTGTAGCTAAACTATGTATTATGTTACTATGATGCTATTAAGAGACGCGGCACTGACTTTTTTAATCATCCCGTTGCTCTAATGACCATTTTGTGTTGACGCATATTACAATTCCATTAATATTAATAATTATTATTATCCCGTTTCTTTATAAATATTATCAGCTGAGACTATTTGGTAACCATAATACTACCAACCCAACATTAAACCAGTGATCATGATAGTAGCTGTTATTAGTAGCTAAAAATTAAACTAGATTTTGACTTTGAATCTATATTAACTATAGTTTGTGACCCCGATATGCTTAGATAGGGCTGAAACTACCTGAAGACACATATATAATTCAGTGCCTATCGCTGGTAGCCCGGATATCAGTAGGCAGAGCTGAAACTGACTTGTGACGCTGAAACTATTCAGTGGCTATAGTTTGTGATCCTGATATCAGTAGACAGAGTTGAAACTAATGGGTGACGTCAAAACTATTTAGTAGATATATCTGATTACCTTGATCCTGAATAGTCCCCCTATGTTTCAACGAGCCTGATATTAGATGGTAAAGCTTAAATCAAACGCTGATGCAGATACAGGCTGGTGACTCGTATTAATATTGGTAGCCCTAGTACTAGCAAGTGACGATGATGCTTGACGATAACCATTAAAATATCCAGTTATACATGTACTAACTTATAACTCAATCCCTATCCAGTGACGTGAATTGTTCCTTGTGACACTGGCACTATTTTTTTTATCCTGAAAGTATTATTATTATTAGCACCACGTCTTACTACCCGTTCGGGTTATACGCACTTACGCTAATGTGTAATGGTAGAGTGATTATGAGATGAAATGAAGGACCTACAGTTTAACGTGGAATCCGAACCACGGTGGAGACCTGGCATTCCCCACATTCACAAGATGTCTTGTCAGAGGGGAAGGAAGGGTTTGGTAGTCAGATAAATCTTTGCCGCGACCGAGGATTGAACCCCGGCCGCCAGCGCAGAAGTCTGACACCTTACCCCTAGACCACCAGGTCACCATCCTGAAAGTAGTTGATAGAGTTGTTATCACACCTTTAGTTTTAAATTATCGTTCTATCTTTATTATTGCTATTACGGGTTCAGGTACCCATTTTATACAAGAAACCCAGATTCCTAAGCTCCATTGTAGTATATTTATCATCAATGCAAGGTTATTCGCTACCTCCAAAGTTGCCAAGAAATGGTCGATAAAATAACGCACGACTGAGTCAGATATTAATATAGCATCTTCTTCGTGTTGTTGTTCTGTAACTAGCCGAGAAAGGTTTCCGGCCTTGTGGCCTTGCACATAAGCTCTGTTGTAATTGTTCATAATGCGTGAGCAAATGATACCGCCCTTAGGTAAGACCAGTCAGTCATGTCTCGCTCCCCTTTCCTTGCTTACCATGTCTGTTCTTACCATAATCTTCCTTTCCTTTAGCTTGATATTTGCTATTCTTTTAGTCCATTATTCTTAACAACTGATACATTTTCTTCTTTATACAATTCATAAAGAGAGGGAAAAATCGTACCTTGAGGGGCTACCACGAGGGTGAAGTAAAAATGATGAACAAAAAAGATCCTTTGGCCGGCTGTTGTGTTTAACAAATATAACCAATCCTCTCTTCCCGTACTTTTTTTTTATTTTAGTTCATCTATTCAGTATCTCTTCCTTCCCCCCCCCCCCC